>APFE030068708.1:0-35740 GCA_000404065.3 Pinus taeda
TTCTCAGGTTAGATTCCTTGCACAAAATGGGGCAAACAATATGAATAATTCAAGAGAATATTAAAACATGTTAGGACCGACCAAGAAGTTATGCAGAAAAAATGAGAACACACGAAGAGTTCAAAATCAGAGATAATGTATATTTGAGAGTGAACCCCGGGAAAATTACATTAAGAATGGGAACTTGTCCATAATTGCCACCAAGGTTTTCTGGGTCATCCGAGATTTTGGAAGCAATAGGACATGCAACTTATCAATTAACACTACTTAGTCACATTAAAGTTGATAATTTTTTTCATGTGTCGTTACTTAAGAAATATGTACATGATGGTTCTCACATTATTGACTAGAAATTGCTACAAGTGGAGCCCATAGAGGACTTTCTAGAGGAACCTCAGGATCCTTGACAAGTAAGAGATTTGGCTCTAAAATCGAGTCGTCATTCGAGATAAACATTAATGGAAGAAATTTACTTCCAAACAGTCCGCATGGGAGTCAGTAGAAGAAATTATAAAAAATTATCCAGCTTTGTTCTAGAGGGACGTAGCTGGTACAATAAACATGATGGAAAGTGTAGAATAAAAGGGTCGAAGAATGTAATACCCCTCTGTACTTTCAGGTTGATTGTTGTTATTTTAAACTAAGTATAAAATGTGAATGGTGGAAAATCCATAGATTACATTGAGATATCATGTAAATAGATAAATTTTATTGATTAATAAATAATAGGATTGGAAATACTTGGGAATGAGACACTTTGAATTAACATCCTTGCATGAAATAATTTTTTCATGAGAAATATTCTATATAAAGATCTAGATAATATTTGATGGATATGAGAGAAAGTAAATTAAATATATTATATAGTGATTATCTAGGGAAATATGCTAAGCCTGAAAAAGCATAAAGCATAAAGCATCACAACAGATAAAAGGAGGCTTTAAAAGAAAAGCCTAGGAAAGTGATTGTGGAGGACCACAAATGTGGGATGTTGCTAATGTAAACATGTAACATGGAAGAAAGGTATGAAATACCTAATAAAGAAATAAACATAGGTTGTTCATCTCTTTGGAAAGTTCTCTCAGCTTGAGGGGAGCTGGAGGTACAGTTCATGGTTGGGCAGTGAGTGTGCTCACCAAGTACGATTTGCTACAATGATTTTTGTTATAAAAATTGTGTATAATTACTTCTGAGAATAGTTCTAAAATTATTTTGGTAAATGGGAATTATGTGTTTGGTTTTGATATCTTTGAGTGCTGACATTAGTGTGATGTATATGAATACTGCACATAATTTTGATGCTTAATAATTTTGCATTAAACAATAATATTTAAGAATAGATGCATATAGATATTGGAAAATTAGTGAGAATATATCGTATTTTAAAGAAACATGTACAAGAGATCAAAAGAGGATATATTCCATGGTTTCATAGGGTCATATATATGGTAATGTTCCAAAGTTTATTCATAGAACATTACATTCCCCTGTAGATAGCTATTATTAAACTTTGTCAAAAACAATTTTCTGGAAAAACGAAAGAAGTTATAAGGGATAGATTTGGTACAATAATTTTGGGAAAATCGAAGTGAAATTATTGAGTATAAAATTCGAGATCTACATATGCAGGAGCTAATTCTCTTCTTTGATATAATATATGTTTTGCAAGAAAATGGTTGCACGAGTCAAGATCGGAAAAAAATGAGTATGATAGGTATTAGTTAATGAATATGGAAAGATTAAATGTGAAGTAAACACTTAAACTAATGCCACCAAATTATGAGAAAGAATGGTGTTACTAGTCATTTGGAAATTTTCAATAACAAAGATATCTAATTGTAAATCGAAGAGGAGTAGAATACATGAAAAGTAATTACAGTGAAAAACATTGGACACTAGTCAAATAAGGATTTGTTATTTATCACTTATTTGATTAAGTATATTGCTAGTAAAATTTTAATACTATCATGGTATAGTGGCTCCTTACAATGAAAATCATATATGCATTGACTACCAATGGAAACTAGTAAACTGTTAAACTAAACATACACAAATAGAACACAAATTGCTTCTTGTGCCCACATGCATAGAAAGGGATTTTTATCTAAACTTATATGAGTTGAAAAAATTTGAGGAAGTAATTCCTCTAGTTTTCTTATCAATTGAGGCATATATCATAAAGTCAAATCGTAGAAAAAAATTATGAAATGAAAATACTAAGGAATCATTACCCATAAACCCGCATTGAATTAAATTAAGAGATAACAATACTATTTAAATAAACTGGAGAATAAAATTCAATATTTGGAATAAATACAAAAGTTCATACAAGACTATACTGAGTATGCTTCTATCCCTATGACACTATAGATATTAATTAAAAGGAATGTTTCTATCGATTCATAGTCAAAGTATTTTTAAATACAACATGCATATTATTACTATTCAAAAAATATATATATAACTCATATTACACATGGACTCTACGAGAAATTAATATATCAAAGAAAAAATGGAGACTAGAACACACAATATATTCCTCCATAATTATGAAGGATGCCTTGAACAAACCTCTAAACAAAAATACAGGCACATAGGATAAATTTATGATGATGAAGGATTCACAAGCTAAGAATGTGTCATAACCATATCTTGATAACTCACTTTCAATCAATAGGTACATTACATGGAATAATGGTAACCCATATCAATCACAGGCAATAAACGAAAACCAATATAAAGTCTTAAGTTCAAAGAGAATTTTAGTTAACTAGGACCCTTGAGGCAAAATATTTAGTTGGTAGAGGCACCATAGAAATAACATATATTGGACTGTGGTAAGACGGAAGGATGAAGATGTACATTCAATATGGATAGCATCAACTTTTAGAAGTATTTTTACACCACACAGAATAGGAAATCATAATAATAATAATAAGAAAAAAAAACTTAAGGAAAAGATTTACCTTTAACTGTGTATGACTACATTGCAGTGGACAGAGGGAAATACCCTATATACACCCTCTCACCATAATTTCTTTTTAAATTCACATATATATCCTATGCATTCACATCATTTCGCAACGTCACAAATGTGAATAAAAGCCAACCAATAAAAATATAAGAAAAATAAGAAAAACATAGAATTGTAAATTCTTTACCATGACGATGCACGAGAACCACAAATACAAAATCTTTGTAACCCTGGGTATTACCTGAGCGAGGAGTCAAAAATTCCCTCAAGTGTTTGAGGATCGTGTTCTGAACCTTTCTCATGCCAATTACTTTTGCAGAGGTGAGGGTTCCCGGGAAGACAATATTTCCCAAAGGGAATACAAGCTCTATGGCTAGTGAAATAATCTTAAAAGAAAACAATTGATGCATAATATGAACCATAACTTAATTTTCAAAATAATTGAAAATTTTTGCAGAGTGGTACTTCTAGATGCACCCAAAGGACACACATCTATGAGATTATGCTCCACTAAATTCCATAATAGTGGTAAACTCTTCAAGGTATTTTTGCATGAGGGAAACAAGATGAAATTGGAAGGGGGAAGAAACACCATTGCAACACCATTTAGAGATCCACCCACTCTTAATTCTCGCTGAGGTAGCCATGAAGAAACTTACCAATGATTCATATGACGAGGATGGGACACAACTCAAACTATACCCAATTGTTAAAGTGACAGAACTAAAGGCCATCGCCACTTGCCTCATAAAAAAAATATCTCGCACATTAGTTATAGGAAGAATCAAAAGTCGTGAACGAAACAAAATATGAATGAATGCAAATCGAAGGGAAATTACCATAGTTGATGTGTGAGAATTGCCTTCCACCATCTTATGAGGTGAGTATAATAGTTCATGTGGAGTTCACATGGAGGGGATTTGAGCATAATTGTTTTAGCACATAAGTTCCATGTGTTGAAGGACACACTCATTTCATGGTAACAAAGTAACCCCAATCCATATCTAACCTATTGCAGTCCCAAGTTACATAGCTAGCGTAAATTCGACGTTACAAAAAGGGCATGGCACATATAACAAGGGAACATAATGATATATGCATTATTTAATATAATGAAATATGAATCAAGTCTTCCTTTGTCTCACATAACTTAATAAGACAACTATGTGACAATGTAAAACAATGTAAATAGGTTCATAGTAAACATGTATATATAACGCTACCATGCAAATGAATATGTCTAAGATAGAGTTAACAAGCCTTTGTTGTCATGCAATTAAATATCTATAAGGTAGATTTAACAATACTTTGAATTATTATCGATAAGCCACTACATTTTAACAAATTCTATTTTAAGAGACACTATAGATCAGGTTGTGAAGATATGCTAAAAAATATGGAAAAGGATTTGAAGAAAGAGAAGTTAACACCTAGGGAAAAATAAAGTTGAAAGAAAATTAAAGCTTATTATTATAGAAGCAACTCAGTAAGGACTTCCAAATGAAACATACAAGGAGAATGTACAAAGGCTTGTAAAATAAAAAAAAAAATAAAAACAAAAAATAGAAGAATGCGACTTTTATCTAATTGTTCAAAGATACCAATCTATTAAGTTCAAGCTTGGAAGGTAGAACACAAAAGACTATTTCAAATCCTTAAAGATAATTAAAGGCTTCAAATCTTTTAATTATAATATCAATAATACTAGCACATCCATATTTATTAAAGTTTTATTAAATGCTAATAATAATCAATACATGATAAGCATAAAAAAAATTAGTGCATCTTACATGTAATGTTGCGTGGATTTAAAAAAACATTAAAATTAACTAATTGTTAAAATATATAAATTATTAAAAAACCATATACATATTTTTAACCATGCACATTCACACTTAGTTTGACATTGATATTCTTAAGTGGTAAATATAATTTGTTATAGTAACATGCCCCAGTACCATAACTTCTTAATACAATATTCCAAATATAACATGTGTTCATATGACATTTTCTTTAAATAATTAGAGAGAGATGAATTAACTAAACAATCATAACTAACTTAGACACAAATCTTGACCCTCGACCTATGAACACTCTTATAAATATTTGGGCATATTCCATAAACATTAAATCTCTACTTTCCACCTAATAATATTGTTGTTGTTGACTATGTTGATGCCCATGTTAACAATTAATGACCATATGAAATATAATTGACATATCTTAATGTTTAGATTAATATGTTAATGCATATCTTGATATTTTGTTATATAATTTAATAGCTTATCAATATGTGAAATGTAAATAAATATGTTTTTAGAGCATTACGAAGAGGATACAGAGAGAAACACCTTATTTAGCCAATTGATAAATCTGAGACAAAATGGTTCAATGCTAGAGCACATTGAGGAATTCCAAGAATTGAATATAAGGGTAAATGATATTGTAGAGAAATAGAGAATTGATGTCTTCATAAGGAGTTGAAAGGATGACATTCAACATTAGGTTTGTCAAGTTTCAGAATCTCATTCACTGGAGAAGGCATTTAGGTTCCCAAGAAAAATGGAAAGCAAAATTATCGCAACAAGGAAACCTACCTCTCATAAATATAAAGATGGAACTGTTGTTGCCCCTAGCCTTCCACAACCTACAAGGTTGTCAGCACAACAATTAGAAGAAAAAGAGCAAAAGGGCTTTGTTACAATTGTGATAGAAAATACACTAAAGGTCATGAGTGTGCTGAGTAGAAATTATTTTAAATAGATTGTGAATATTAGGAAGAAAAGTAACATGAAACGTCAACAGAAGAGGATATACACTAGGAACAAACACTAGAGAAAGAAGAAATGATTCTAACCATATCCTCTAATGCATTGGCAGGAATTACCACTCATCAAACTATCAAAATAGAAGGACATATCAAGAAGAAAAAGGTAATAGTGTTGATTGATTTGATTCGTACCCAAAATTGTATTCATTGTAAGATAGCCAAGGAATTGAATTTCTTCCTATATCTAGCACCAAACTTTCAAGTGATGGTTGTAAGTGGAGAAGCCATAAATTGTTGTATAGAGTGCCATATTATCAAGCTATCAATGGGAGAAAATGTATTGAATAGCCCAATTCTTTCCATTCCAATGGGTGGTGCTCATGTTGTACTACAACCCCAATGGCTACAATCCTTGGGTACAATAGCTTTTACTTTTCAAGGACTTTTCATGAAATTGTTTTCGTAAGGTAAAAAAGTTGAATTAAGGAGTATCACATGTAAAATGGGAAACAATAAAATTTAATAGAATGATAAAGCTTATAAAGAGAGAACAACGAATTGTAATTGCATAATTATGTTCATTGTAGGTTACCACAGTGAAATCATCTATTTCTCAAGATCTACAGAAGGTCTTGGACAATAACTTAATGTTATTTGAGACTCCCAAAGGCCTCCCACCTATTCGTGGTCATGATCATGCTATTCATTTTATACCATGAAGTGTTCCTCCAAACATCAGACCTTACCTAATGCGAAGACACCTAAAGGTAAGAAAGGATCTCGATAGTCTTAAATACTTCTTAGAATTATCTTCAGAAGAGCAAAAAAAAATGGTTGACAAAGATGTTGGGTGACGAATTTTAAATCATATACAAAAAATGGGAGAAAAATGTTGTTGCACATGTACTCTCACGAAAGGATGAGGATGTGGAAGCACTTTTTTGTGCCATTTCTATTATCCATATAGATTGGATAAATGAAGAAAATGATGGATGGAAGGATGATGAAGAAGTGTGGGAAATCATTTGAAATCTGCAAAATATCCCAACTAACACAATAATTCCAGAACTTGATTAAGAAGGAAAAATCATATTGGAACCTGAAGCAATCACACACAAAAGAAATGGACAACTAAGAAATCAATCAATTTCAAAGTATCTCATCAAGTGGAAGAACCTACCCACTCAAGATTCCACATGGGAGGATGATAATTTTATGCAGAACCATCGAGAACTACTCAAGTGTTGAGGATAATAGTTTTTCAAGTAGAGGGGCGTGTTAGGTCAGTATACTACTAGTCTAAACCCTTATTTTTATTAATGCATCCCCCTTACTATATTATTATATTATTGTGACCATATAGACCCCATGTTGTTATTATTGTACCTCGTAGAAGCCTGCGATTATTATTATTGTTCCCCTACAATATTATTTTTATGTAGCCTCTGATTGTATTGGCAATGCTTAGACTCCTATATATATAAAGGGGGACTTGTCATTTTATCATCGAACAATTGTCAATTTCTGTAATGTAAAGGAGGTTTCTGCCTCAAGGAGGCTGATTTTTAGGTAGTTTATCTATATCTTCTATATTTTTGTTAGTTGGTTTGACAACATGCATGATTAGAGGTCAAATTTGACAAACCTAGATTAGTCTTGTCATCAAGTGGTTTCAAAGTGCGGGAAGAAAATAATATCTTTTGCAAGATAATAATTCCACTTGTCGGTAGAATTGTCAAAGTAGGTGAGAAAATATGCAATGGCTCGAGATGTTAGGAATATCGAGAGTTTCTAGTTGAGGAAAACCTCTCATTCTTAAATTCATGGAAAGGAGAGAGTAATTGAGGTGTCTATGCAGGCATTGTTGCAACTCACTCAATGATACGTGTAGAAAAGAAGACTGAGGTTGCGAAAAGGAAGATGTAGTAATGGCAACACATGATTGGGAAATCATGAATATTTTTAAGCAAGGGAATTTGATGCAGGATCATTGACTTAAGCCCAAATATAATTTTATTCTCAAAATCTTCGAGGAGAAACATTTTAGCCATAGAAAATAAGCATGATTTTCTAGTTTTTCTATAGAATTTAATTAAATTGTAAGCATCTAGAAAGCCCAACGTGGGAAGAGGATGAGATTCCTCATCTCTCTTTGGGTTTATATTGTTTATTTTTTAATGACTTAAATGTAATGTGTTAGCATGACAGTGATTCAATGAAATATTAGGCCAAGCGAAAGGCCCAATATGATGTGAGTCACGCTCTAAGAGGTCGGGTCATGTACTCTCATTTTGATTCAAACATAAAATTCTTGTGTCATTTATCTGGAATTAGATTATGATTATTTTTTTATGGCTATAGTTTTGTGTTTGCCACTACATTTGTAGGCCACGAGAATAGTCTTTTTGGAAGAGCCAAGTCAACAACTATGCATTTGACTAACGAATTAATTTTATTTCTAGGGCTCATATGAGACCACCAATGAAAGAATGATTGGGTCTTCTCGTGAGAGGCATTCTCAAATGACATAGGCTTGTTAGAGGAATTCTTGATAAGAACACATTTACGGGGTACATGTTCAGTTGTATTTCAAATTAGAGCTGGGAAAGGAGTTGT
Source organism: Pinus taeda (assembly GCA_000404065.3). Taxonomy (NCBI): domain Eukaryota; kingdom Viridiplantae; phylum Streptophyta; class Pinopsida; order Pinales; family Pinaceae; genus Pinus; species Pinus taeda. The sequence continues at coordinate 8,361 of APFE030068708.1, forward strand.
ATTTCAAATTAGAGCTGGGAAAGGAGTTGGCTGACAGGACCCTCAACTAGGGTGGGGCCAGACTAATTGTATATCTAAACAAAAATGGAAAATGGTTGTCCCCCAACCAGGGCAAGGACTTCTGAACTAATGTCACATATTTGACTCAATTATTGGCAAAGAAAATTTTTTGGGTTTATGAGTTTGGAGTTCATTGTTACAGAGGGTCTAAAGGTCAAAATTGATAGACCCAAATTGGAATTCTCAAAAAAAAGTAGAGTGGACTAGGGATTACAAGGGGATTGGTGTCTATTGTTGGTTAGTTCCCTACAAAGAAACAAATAAGATTGCCTTCTCCTGTAGGCTGTTTCCTAAAAATTTGTTAAATTTAGAGGTTTAATGTTTCCTATAAGTTGTTGCACAAAAGTTGTTGTAATAATAGGTGGTTTCCTGCAAACAACCATTATTTAAATATGTTTTGTGGTTTTTCTAGAAATGGTTTCCATGATATACTGTCATCCATGTTATCATTATGATATTGATATACCAAGGATTATGTGTTTGATATTTATTGTAGATTGATGTCTATTAACGTCTTCCAATTTTTAGGGTTACAATAGTTCCAAAGAAAAGAAAATACAAAAACTAATAAAAACAAGATGATTTGGAAAACAAAAAAAAAGAAAAAAAGAAAGAATAGTATAATATTTATAATTATAGAGAAGAGAGAGAGAGAGCGAGAGAGAGGAAAACAAAAATGCTAATATTTTTTTAATACTTTAATTGCAAACCATAAGAAAACTAAATATACCTTAACTATAAACCTAAAGCAGGCTATTTAAAGAAAAACACTGAGATAATGTGTCATATATAATGATTAAAATCATTAAAAATAACTAATCGTTTGAAATGTAAACACAAAGATAAATTTTTAAGAGGTATCAAAACAATAAAACAAAACTAATCCCTAAAAGAAAAATTGAAAATATATTATTATGATTTCCATGTTCATAGAATTATGATTACATTTGATGATCACAACTCGTAAGTTGTTCATAATTGTTTTAGCTCGTTGCCTCATAATTCCAAACACAGTAATAACCGTGCACAATATTGTAGAAAAAGGGTTCACATTCTGAAACAAGAAAAGCGGGCGTGAAGCCTTCCTAACACCGAACTATGGGGCTTCACTACACGACGTTTAGCAGGCATCGAGAGAGATATTCCAAATTGATTTTGTCCCAACTCCATATTTAAGCACTCGTAAAGGGTATGATGCATATTTAAATGGAGGTCCAATATTGTTTTTATAATCTTATAAGACCGTAATAATCTTATCAAATGTTGTTTGCGTAAAATAGGAGCATTTAATATTAATATAAACTTTAGGAAAAATATAAACATATATATATAAATTGCAATAAAATATTTCAATGTGCAATAAGAACAAGAAGTAATAAAAACTAAAGATATTGAAAGGTATTTAAAAATATATCAATAGAAAAGGAAAAAGAAAAATTACGGGGACAATGCAATTCACAAATAAAATATTTCAAAGCCTATGCTAATTAAATTATTAGAATGTCAACAATTTACATATATATCATTTGAAATAAAAATAACACTATTATTATTATAATAATATGTCTATGTACTATATAGAGTAATTGAAAACTCAAACTCACATTCAAATTCATATAGTTGGTAAAACTATTTAGATATGTATCTATAATACTTGTTAAAAAACCCAAAGTTTAAAGGGAAAGCTATTTACATATTCTAATTCATCACAGGTTTCATCACCAAATAGTGATACTTTTTTTTCTCGATCCAACCTTAAATAGATTATGTTATTTAAGAGTATTGACGAATATTGAAATTGATTTCAACAAGGAGGAGGTAAAACATAAAATTGTAATAACCCTTCATATATTAATGTTCATTGTTGTTAATTTAAAATTACTATCTATTGTGAAGTACATTGAGATTTGATGTACATATATGAATTTATTGATTTATAAATAACAGGATTCGAAATAGATACGAAATACTTGGGAATGGGACATTTGGAATTGAGATCCTTGTGTGAAATAATACTTCTACCAGAAAGATTTTAGACAATGTTCTAGATAAGATTTAATGAATAAGACAGAAAATCCACTAAATTTCTTAGCTAGCTAAAGACTCAAAGCTTGGACAAGAATAGAGGATGGCCAGACATAAAAGTGGTATTTCAAGGAAAATCCTAGGCAAGTAGTTGTGTAAGAGCACAAAATCGGGACACTGCTAATGGAAGAATATAACATGGAAGAAAGGTATGAAATACCTAACAGAGAAATCAACAAAATTTTGTTATCTTGTTGACAATTTCTCTCATCTCAAGGGAAACTGAAGTGTAGTTCATGGTTGGGTGGCTAATGTGCTCACCAAGTACGATTTACTATAATGATTCTCATTAGAAAATCTGTGCATAATTACTTATGAGAATAGTTCTAAAAATTAGTATGGTAAATAGGAATTTTTATTTTAGTTTTGATATCTTTTGAAGAATATAACATGGAAGAAAGGTATGAAATACCTAATAGAGAAATCAACAAAATTTTGTTATGTTGTTGACAATTTCTCTCATCTCAAGGGGAACTGAAGTGTAGTTCATGGTTGGGTGGCTAATGTGCTCACCAAGTACGATTTACTATAATGATTCTCATTAGAAAATCTGTGCATAATTACTTATGAGAATATTTCTAAAAATTAGTATGGTAAATAGGAATTTTGATTTTAGTTTTGATATCTTTTAATGTTGAGGTTAGGGTTATGTATATGAGTTTTGTACATAATTGTGATGCTTAATAATTTTACATTAAACAATAATATCTAATAATATATGCATATAGCTATTGAAAAATTAGTGATAACATATAGTATTCTAAAGGAAATTCTATAGGAAATGAAAAGAGGATTTATTCCACAGTTTCATTGGGTTGTATGTATACTAAGGTTCTCGAGGCTGTTCATAGAACATTCCATTTCCATGTACATAGCTATTATTATAAGACTTTGTCAACAACAATTCGCGGGCAAAAGTGAAGAACTTATAAGGGATATATTTGGTACAATAACTACGGGAAAATAGAAGTGGAATTACTAGATATAACATTCAACATCTACATCTACATGAACTAACTCTTTCCTTTGGTCTAATATATATCTCATAAGCAAATAATTTACTACATGCACCAGTCAACATAGATTAAATAAGAATTAATTATTTAAACTAATTCCATCGAGTTGTAAGGAAGTATGGTGTTACTAGTCATTTGGAAATTTTCAATAATAAAGATATTTGAATCTAAATCAAACATTCTTCAATTGAAGACATGAAAAAAATTACAACAAGAAACAATGGACATTATTGATAGCTAGTCAAATTTGGATTTGCTATTTATTAGTTATTTGTTGTAAAATTTTGCTACTACCCTTGTAGATACCACATGAAACTAGTAAGTTGTTAAACTAAACATATACAAATAGAGAAAGGATTGATTCTTGTGCAAACATGCACAAAAAGGGCTTTTTATCTAAACCTATATGGGTTGAAAATAGTTAAGGAATTAATTCCTTTGGTTTTCTTATCAACTGAGACATATATTGCAAACTCAAATCATAGAAACAAAGATGAAATGAAAAGAGTAATGAAACAACACCCGTTGACTCATATTGAATTAAATTATGAAATAACAACACTATTTAAATAAATGTAGAATAATATTCAAAATAAGTAACAAATACAAATGTTCATACAAGGTTGCACTGAGTATGCTTCTATCCCTATGACACTATAGAGATTAATTAAAAGGGTCCCCTATAGCCACTCACAGTTTGAGTTTTGTAAATACTACATGCATATTATAATTATTTGAAAAGAAAAAAAATGTACATATTAAAGAGGGACTGTACGACTCATTGATATATCAAAAGCTAAATTGGAGAGTAAAATGTACAATGTTTTCCTCTATAAATATGAGGCAAGACTTCAATAAACCTAGAAAGAAAAACATAGGCAGATGGGACAAATTTATATTGATAAATGAGTCACAAGCTAAGAATGTGTAATAACCAAATCTTTCTAGCTCACTTTTAATTAATAAGTACATTACAAGGATTAACAATAACCCCTATCAATCATGAGCTAGAAACAAAAAGCATTGGAAGGGCTTGAGTTCAGAGAGAATTGTACATAACCTCGAGCCATGACTGAAAAAATTTATTTGGACTATGGTAGGAGGGAAGGGTCCACCTGAAAATTTAATATGGATGGCATCATCTTTCAAAAGGATTTTTACACCATGCAGAATAGGAAATCAAAACAAAAAGGAAATAAAATCTTAAGGACAATATTTATCTATACCTGTATATGAATGCATTCCATTGGATAGAGAGGAAAAAACCTATATACGCCCTCTCACCATCATTTCCTTGTAAAGTCACAAATAAATACTGTGTGTTAGCATCGGTTGGAAATGCCAAAAATGAGAAGGAAAACAAAGGAATAAAAACAAAATCCAGACAAGAAAAGCCTAGAATTGTAAACTCTTTACGAGGTGATGCACAAGAACAACAAATAAAAGATCTTAACACTAGGTATTTACCTAAGCAAGGATTCAGATTTCCCTTTCGCGTTTGACTATCTTGTTTTGAAGGTTTTGCACACAAAGTACTTTTGCATAGGCCAAAGTTCTCTAAAAGGTAGTGTTTCCCAAAGGGAATACATGCTCAGTTTCTAGTGAAATAATTAGAAAAGAGAAAAATTGATGCATAATGGGAACCATAACATAATTCAAAATTTTAGAAGGAAAATGTAATTCAAAATACTAACAAAAATTGTAGGTGTGGAAGAACTGAGGCATTGGTTGTCTCTATATGGATAATTGGCATTTTAATTTGTGTATAATGGATATGGATAATTTGTGTGTGAAATGAATCTCTGGACCCTCTAGAGAGTGGTACCTTGAAAGACACCCAAAGGGTGCGTGCCTACAAACTCCTGCTCCGGAAAAATACATAACAATGGTAAAATCTTCAAGGGATTTTTGCACCAACTTAACAAGACAAAACTAGAAGGGCGCAGAAACACCATTCCAACACCATTTAGAAATCCACCCACTCTGACTTTTCAACTAAGGAACCATGAGTAAACTTACCAATAATTCATATGACGAGCATGGCACATGACTTGAACTCTACCCAGCTCTCAATGCGACATAAATAGAGGTCGTTGCCACTTGCCTGAAATTAAAACAAAAAATTCTCAGACATCAGCTACAAGAATAACCGAAAGCCATGAATGAAAGAAAAGACAAATGAATGCTAATACGGATGATAGAATTCAGTTAGGGTTAGGTGGGAAATTACGATTGAAAAAAGCTATATTAGGTCTTGTGTGTCATAATGGGGGTCATCCATATTAGTTTTCAAAAAAAGGATGGCACATTTAGAATATGCATTCATTATCGACAATTAAATAACTTGACCATTAAAAAAATACCCATTTCCCCGTACTGATGACATATTCTACAACTATTTTTTCCAAAATTGACTTAATAACTCTATATCATTTACTAAGAATGAGAAGTGAAGATATTCATAAGAAAATGTTTAGGACTAGATACCGACACTACGAATTTTTAGTGTTACCATTTGGTCTTAATAATGTCACAACAATGTTTATGTGCTAGATGAACCTTATATTCAACAAATACTTGGAGAAATTTTTGTTGGTATTTATGGATGATCTCTTGGTATATTCCAAAATGAAGAACATAAGGAACACATAAAATGTATCCTACAAACTTTAAGGGAACATGAGTTATATGCCAAATTTAGGAATTGTGAGTTCTACAAAACAAAAATAAAATACTTGGGCTACATAATTTCAAGGGAAGGACTAATATTTGATCACGCAAAGGTTATGTCCATGGTTAACTAGCTCATACCAAAGGATGCATCTGCAATTTGATCATTTATAGGACTCGTGGGATATTATTGTAGCTTTATAGAGGGAATTTCCAGAATAACATATCCTATCACATCTTTACAAAAAAAAGGAGTAAAATTTGAATGACCTACAAAATGTGAGAATAATTTTGCCAGGTGGAAACATTTACTTACAATGGGTAGTATCTAAAACTTGTAGAACCAAATAAGGAATTTGTAGTTTTCACTGATGTTTGTATGGAAGGATGAGGGGGAGTTTTGCTACAAGATAATTATGTTATAGGTTATGAGTATAGGGAGATGAAAATACATGAAATAAACTATGTAGTATATTATTTAGAGTGAGTTGTTGTCATGCATTCCTCAAAGATGTGGAGGAATTATTTCTTAGAGAAGAAAGTCATTTACTTAACTAATGATATAGGACTAGAATACCTTTTTAACCAACCAAATCTCAATGCTAAAAATTCTAGGTGGATGGCATTCCTTAGTGAACTTGAGTTCGACATAAAACACATAAAAGGGAAAGAAAACAAGATAGGAGACACTTTCGATAGACATGCTCATAATATAATGGAAGTGTTTGTTAGGAGTACTAATACATAGAACATTAGGAATTCCATATACAGTGACAAGAAATACGTCAAAATTTAGCAAAAATTATAGCAGATTAATAGTAGTGGTTATTAAGAGAATTATGCAAAATTGTTGATTTACAAAAAGCGATTGTATGTTCCCAAAGTACATAATTTGAAAGAAATGATAGTTGATGAATATAATAAGAAACCTTATCCAAGACACGCAGGATTCCAAAAGATGGTCACAACATTAAGGAAAAAATTATTTTGTTTGGGAATGAAGAATGTAGTGGCTCAATATTTGTCAAAATCTTTAGTGTGAGCAGGTAAAGCTTGAGAATCAACACATTGTTAGGCTAACGAATCCACTACATATCCCTAAATGGAAATTGGAAATAATTTATTTAGATTTTATCCTAGGGATACCAAGGAAAAAGAGACAACATGACACAATCATGGTGGTGGTGGATACCTTAAGTAAGGAATCCCACTTTTGGCATGGCATAAATTTCTCATATATTCTTGATAGATATTTTTCAGTTACATGGAGTACCCAATATGATTGTATGAGACAAGGATGCCAAATTCACCTCAAATTTTTGGAAGCCATTATTTGGGTTCATGGCCACTAAATTAAATTTTGGCACTACGTACCATCCTCAAACGTACTGAGAAAGTGAAAGAACCAACCGGATTTTGGAAGACATACCCATAATCTATCTCATGGATGAACCTACAAAATAAGAGGATTTTATTAATTTAGTCAATCATTCCTACAACGAAGGTGATCAAACATCTATAAAAAATATTTATTTTGAAGCATTATATGGCATAAAATGCCATAGACCACCTAGTTCGAGTCAACTAGAGGATAAATTGATTCTGAGGCTAGATGCTTTGCATGAAATGGAGCAAACAATATGAAGAATTCAAAAAAATATTAAAACATATTAGGAACTACCAAAAAATTATGCAGAAAAAAGGAGAACACACAAAGAGTTAAAAATCAGAGATAATGTATATTTGAGAGTGAAACTAAGGAAAATTACATTAAGAATGGTAACCTGTCCATAATTGATGGAACTACTTTCATGGTCGTTTGAGATTTTGGATGCAATAGGACCCATAGCTTATCAATTAACACTACCTACTCACATTAAATTTTATAATTTTTTTCATGTTTATTTTCTTAATAAATATGTACATGACTTTTCTCACATTATTGACTGGAAATTGCTATAAGTGGAACACATAGGAGACATTTTGGAAGAACCTCTTAGTATCCTAGAAGTAGTCATTAGGGTTAAACATTAATTGAGGAAATTTACTCCGAAAGAGTCCACATGGGAGTGAGAATAAGAAATTATGAAAAATTATCCAGCTCTATTCTAGAGGGAACTAGCTGGTATAATAAACACAAGGGAAAGTGTAGAATAAAAGGGGGGAAGAATGTGGTACCACTCCGTCCTTTAAGTTTTTTTTTTGTTATTTTAAACTGATTTTGTAATGTGAATGGTGGAAAAGTCATAAATTACATTGGGATATTATGTAAATAGATAAATTTTAACAGGATTGGAAATACTTGTGAATGAGACACTTTGAATTAAGATCCTTGCATGAAATAATTCTTCCATGAGAAAGATTCTATCTAAAGTTATAGATAATATTTGATTGGTATGAGATAAAATCCATTAAATCTCTTATGTAGGGATTATCTAGGGAAGGATGCTAAGGGTGGACAAACATAAAGCATCAAAGGAGATTAAAGAGGGCTATAAAAGAAAATCCTAGGAAAGTGATTGTGGAAGACCACAATTGCAGGACATTGCTAATGTAAACATATAACATGGAAGAAAGGTATGAAATACCTAAGAGAGAAATCAACATAGGTTGTTGATCTCTTTGGATGGTTATTTCATCTTGAGGGGAGATGGACAGTTCACCATTGGGTGGTGAGTGTGCTCACCAAGTGCGATTTGCTATAGCGATTTTTGTTAGAAAAATTGTGCAAAATTACTTCTGAGAATAGTCCTGAAATTAGTTTAGTAAATGGGAATTATTTTTTTGGTTTCGATATCTTTGAATGTGTTAGCTCCTGCTTTAGCAAGTATTCATTTTTCATGATTGGCATTTCACAGGCCAAATATGTCGTACTTTGCTTGCTGCAATGCTCCATATTTGCTCAAACAGTCTCCAAATGAAGAAGGCTTCTTCAAGATTCATTCAATTGCCTTCAAATTTTGTAAAAGTTTTCCTGGTATCGCTAGTTTTAGTTAACGGGAGGTCCAAACTGTTTAATCTTGGTCTCCCTAGGTTTAAATTTCATGTTTTAGAATATAAAGATTGTAAGTTTGTTCAAACAGTTTAATCTTGGCAGACTCTTAGATAGGTAGAGAAACAGAAGAGTCCAACAGTTTAATCTGGGCTCTAGAAGAAATAATGGTAGTATGTAGATAGGAAACATCAAAAGAAAAATGTATGATGGGTTTGCAAGTCTAAGTGCACCCCCAAGCAAAAGAAGAAAAAATGCTAGGAAGTAGGCTTGGTAGGTAGTTCTAAGGCTGTTGAATTGCTGACAAGTTCCAAGTTTGCAGGTATCCTATGATGCAGAACATAATCAACAAAGATTTGTAAGTAAAAGTCTCAAATGAGGTATAACTAACTCCCCTTCGCCGCTTTCCCCCAATCATTAACTAACATCCCCAAAAAGAGGTCAAGATCTGCTTGACACCTCTTTAGTTCATCATCTTCATCACTCTGGTTGACTAGAGATCTGCTTTGCTCAAAGTTGTTCCATATCTTCTCCCGAAATAATCCAAAAAGAAAACAATTGATGCATAATACGAACCATAGCTTGATTATGAAATTTAGAAAAATAATGTAAGTCACAATACCAATAAGATCAATAGGTGTGGACAAACAAATACATCATTACTCTCTCTATAAATAACTGAAAAGTTTTGCAGAGTGGTACTTCTAGAGGCACCCAAAGTACACACGTCTATGAGCTTATGCTCTGCTAAAATCCATAATAGTTGTAAGCTCTTCAAGGTATTTTTGCATGAGGGAAATAAGATGAAACTGGAAGGGGGAAGAAACACCATTTCAACACCATTTAAAGATCCGACCACTCTCAATTGAAGTAGTTAGGAAGAAACTTACCAATGATTCATATGACGAGGATGGGACACAACTCAAACTATACCTAGTTGTCAAAGTGACAGAACTAAAGGCCATCGCCACTTGCCTCACAAAAGAAAAATATCTCACACATAAGTTATCGGAAGAATCAAAAGTCGTGAACGGAACAAAATTTCAATGGATGTGAATCAGAGGGAAATTACCATAGTTGACGTGCGAGAATTGTCTCCCACTGTCTTATCAGGTGAGTATAACAGTTCATGTGGAGTTCACATGGAGGGGATTTGAGCACAATTTTTTTAGAACATAAGTGCCACGTGTTGAAGGACACGTTCACTGCATGGTAACAAAGTAACTCTAATCCATATCTAACCTATTGCAGATGCAAGTTACATAGTCAGCGTAAATGCGAGGTTAAAAAAAGGGTAGGGCACATATAGCAAGCAAACATAATGATAGAGGCATAATTTAATATAATGACAAATGAATGAAGTGTTCCTAAGTCTCACATAACTTAAGAAGATAACTATGTGACAATGTAAAACAAGGTAAATAGGTTCATAGTAAACATGTATATATAACGCTGCTACGTAATTGAATATGTTTAAGATAGAGTTAACAAGCCTTTGTTGTCATGCAATTAAATATCTATAAGGTAGAGTTAATCATCGTTTGCATTATTATATCCATCCATGGTATGCATTTTTATTGTCATATTCACTAAGAGTATGATAAGGTTAGATTGATATAGTTGAGGAAAATAAATTTAGCCGAGTTATGACATAAATAAAATAAATAAGAATGTTTATTTTGCCACAAGGCTCCCAAAATTTTAATTTAATTATCAATAAGAGCGATTTAACCTTTGAGTAATATTTTACAATATTCTTATTAGTCTACACAACTCAAACAATGATATCTATCTCAGAAATGATTACCAACTTTTTCAAAATTTCATTAAAATAATTAATTAAAGAAATGTGATATCTATCAGTGTGATATGAAGTGAGATATGATTTTTATGGCATGTGGTATTATTGATAAGGCACTATATTTTAACAAAATTTATTTTAAAAGACAATATATATAGGGTTGCCAAGATATGCAAAAGAATATGGAAAAGGATTTGAAGAAAGAGAAGTTAACACCTAGCTAAAAAAAAGTCAAAAGAAAATTAAAGCTTATTATTATAGAAGCAACTCAATAAGGACTTCCAAATAAAACATACAAGAAGAATGTACAATGGCTTAGAAAATAAAGAAACAAAAAATAGAAGAATGCGAGTTTTATCTAATTGTTCAAAAGGAAGTCCCAATCATATTAACTCAACTTGGAAAGTAGACATAAAGCTTATCAAATTAAATAGAGATAAATAATGCTTCAAATTTTTAATTATAACTAGCAATAATTACTAGCACGTACATATTAGTTAAATTTTTAGTAAATTCTAATAATAATCAATACATGATAAGCATAAAAAAAAATATAAGCACAAAAAAAGTAGTGTGGATTTAAAAAAAACATTAAAATTAACTAATTGTAAATTTTTTATTAAACTATGGTTCTTGTTATTATAAATAATTAATATATTCTTTAAAATATATAAATTTTGAAAAAACCATAAACATATTTTTAACATTGAGATTCTCATAGTTTTAACCATAAACAGATTCACACATAGTTTAACATTGAGATTCTTAACTGGTAGATATCATTTTTTGTACTACATTGCCCCAATACTATGACTTATTAATACAGAATTCCTAATATAGCATGTGTTTATATGACATTTTTTTTAATTAATTAAAGAGAGATAAATTAACTAAAAGAGCATAACTAACTTAGACATAAATCTTGACCCTTAACTCTGGATACTATTATAAATATTTGGGCATATTCCATAAATATTAACTCTCTACTTTCCACCTAATAATGTTGATAATTAATATAATCATGAGCCTTGTGGTGAGTATGGTTAGATATTGGTGGTGAGTATGGTTAGATATTGCTGTAGTTGACAATGCTCATGCCCATGTTAACTATTAATGACCATATCAACTCTAATTGACATATCTTAATGTTTAGATTAATATGTTAATGCATATCTTGACATTTTATTATATAATTTAATAGGTTATCAATATATGAAATGTAAATAAATATGTTTTTATTATTATTATATATACATTAATTAGGTTTCAATATTATTAGTAAATTTTAATATTATTAATGAAAATTATTATAATTGATTAATTATCAAATTTTGATATTTATGTTGATATCCTTATTAATATTATTAATGTAATTATAAGTATTAATAAACATCATATTAACATTAATTTAAATTTAAATTAAGTAAAAATATATTAGTTTCTAAAAAATAAATATAGAAAAATGCAAATAAAGTTTTATATTACTAAATTTAGGATTTAAATTTTTAAACCAATATAGATTGTTCTTCAGCATGGATATAGCATGGCATCTTAAAGTTGAAATCTCTTTTAGAGCGCAAAAATTGAAAGAAATATTGTATCCCTCTCATCCTTTCATAAATCCCAATGACTTTGTACTCGTGCTCTTTCTTTATGTATATACAACGTGCAATTTTTGATCGTTTAAATTGTATTTTTGAATGGTATATAAGGTACATAAACTATACTTGTAAGTCCAAAAACTATTAAGATTCTTTCTTGGATTTTAAAAAAAATTGACAGAAATAATATACATTAAAAATGCCATATTGTAAAATTGTAAGATTACTTCAAGATTTTTAACTATAAAGACATTATTTTTTATTATATATATGAATTTTGATGATCAATGATGTTTGATATATCATAATTTTTAGATTAATATGTTAATGCATATATGGATATTTGAGTGTAAATTAATGTTCGATTAAACCTAAATAAAAATATTTTTTATTATTCTAATTTTAATAATATAATTTTAATTTATCTTGGTTTTAAATATTATTATTAAATTATTAATAAAATTATTAGATTGATTAATTTTTAAATTTTTGATATATATATCATTATTAATATTGTTACTGTAAATATAAGTATTTATAATTTTGATATTAATATTAATTTAGATTCGAATCAATTATAAATATATTAGTATTGGATTATTTTAGCTAAACAAATCCCAATGCTACTAGCCTTTTCGGTAATAGTCCGTGGAGAGGAGACTCAGGTCTCACTCGAAGTAGTATGGGAGGGTGCGACAACCAAATTTCCGCACTATGGAGATGTTTCATGAATTCATGTGCTTTGCAGTTTGACCTTGTGCGCAGGTTGCTTTTGCGCACTTTCCCACACGTCGCCACCTAGTATATTGCCTACGTGCAATCGTACTCAGGGGTTGGTCTCTCCGCTTCTGTGGTATTACCCAAGACTTTACTAGCATTACAATGTTAGTGATCATCTTAGCTTTAAGTTATACTTAACAACAAAAATCATTGATACAAGTGCGCATAGTAAATAAGTAGTACATTTTCAAATTAAACATGTATTGACCCAAGAATAGATACACAGAATTATGATAAAACTTCTATTTATTAATTCCTTCCTCAATTGCAGACTCGAATCTCCCCTGCCCAATCAGCTGCAGACTACTAGGCCTTTGCACACTCAGCTGCACACTACTAGGCCTTTGTGCACTCAGCTGCACACTACTAGGCCTTTGCGCACTCAGCTGGAGAGCCTTCTCCTACTATATGACCTAAAGACACACTTCGCATTGTGACTCAATCACTTAGACTTTTTCATTCTTCTATTGTCTATATCCCTTCTATACTTAGGGCCTAACTCTATTTATACAATCCCATGGTCTGCGGGCTATGGGTAGGTCTATCTAGCCAACATTACACTACAAAACTAGTGCACACGACCCTATGATTCTATTATACTTTCGTAGCTCGCACCCGCAGTTCACAGAGATTTACAACAAAATTTGGTCAAAACTTGAGCTTTAAGCCCAAAAACCTACCTTGCGCAGGATTCTATGCCCAACAGGTCCCCAACACAAACATCATGACTTGCCCTTGAGTCACTCAATCAGCACGACGATCTTTACATGGAGTCCCTGCAATTGTTCTTGAACTGTGCTAAGTCAGCATCACACTGAGATGCTATTGGCTGGATGTGTTGCATCCTCTATTCTAAGACCTTTGTGTCTCAGGTGCTTCTCTACAACAATGTATACATCCGTTGTATGTGTGCGAGATTGTGTTTGATGTCTTCTGTGATAGTGAATGCCTCATCGATCCAAGCCTGCATGTGCGCTTTAGGACTTACCTCCTTATTTCTTACCATGTCCACCTACTCTTTCAGTGCCTCAGCGTGCTGCATCCTCGTAAGCCATTAGGTGAGGACCACTGTTTGTGTAGTTCCTCGGACACTTTCATACTATTGTTGGAGTTCAAATGCCTCTATCTCTAAGCACTAAATGGTGGGATCCTCCTGTAGAGTGGTGAGCATCTCAAGTGATTCTTCGAAAATTTGAGTGCAGCCTTGTACTGCACCTCTGATTTCCTTCAATATCGCTATGATAGTGCTAGCGCACTATTCTATAACTTCTAGGGGAGTGGATGGTTGTGCCTTTAATTGCAACTCGGTGATCTGAAGACTCACCTCTAGTTAGTTGAACCATTATCATTTCGTCCCCGGCCTCACGGACTCTTGTTTCTAACCTGTGGATCCACACTTCTACTGGTAGATTTACTAGGACGACCAGATACGGGACCCTTCGGTAAGTGTCTCCTATCACCTTCACCACTTGTTGCTTTTATGAACCAATTAGTTGTGTTACAACCTGTGCTATTCCATATTTATCTCTTGCTCGCTGAGGACTTGGAGTGCACAACTCTCCCTTGCGTGCAACTCTACCATTATCCCATTCTGCAATAGATGTAGTGTCCCACATCAGAGGGTAGTGAGATTAACACCAAGACCTTTCATCATTCTCATTGAAACACAATCGGCCTCATTTAATGTTAATATCACCCCTTCTGACAACACTATTGTGTTCATCGTCTGTGCGCGCAACATCTGCTCCACTGTTGAGGATCCTACTGTGAGATTGGTTTAATTGGTACCAACTTGAGGGGGGTGCACCTGTAATTCCTACAACTGTGCTCTCAGGGCCCCCAAAACAGCTTGGTTCTCCAGCATGAAATCTTAAAGAGTCTCATTTCTGACATCTCACACCATCTCGCTAATGTCATGCAGATCACCCTCAAATAGGGTGATTGGATCAATGGCTAGTTTCAAGGCCTTGACCTTCTTCCTTCATCCTGCTCACTTTACCGGGTGTTGACGCTTCAACTGTGTGGACATGGTGCATGGGTCGATGCCTCCTTTTTTTTTTGTTTCCTCTACTTCCTACTCATATGAAGGCATTTCTTTGTCCTCACCCGCCTTTGTGGCTGTTTCTTGTGCTACTACTGTTGTTGCGGCCTTTTCCTACTTGTCGACTTTCTGTGCCACTTCCTGTGATACCTGCACCACGACTGTTGTTGTTTCCTTCCATCTTTTCTTAGCTAAACCTGCGACGCACAGCTTGGCAACGTCCTTCTTCTTATGTGTAGCTAACCTCTCAAGTTTGGCAATTTCTACAACGTGCCATTCTGGTGGACATGCCTCCAAGACATTAAAAATGGCATCATTAGTGGCTACAAAGGGTAGATTCATCTACTACTTTGTCAGATCCTTTCGCGCCGTGATGTATATAATATGCACGTTTTCCTTAAATTCTGCAAAACTCTATAGACTGTTCTACATCGTGGGTGTCAAGCGCAGCTTCTGGTTTATCAACATCCGAATGTTCATCTCCATGAGCACGTAGAAGATCTTGCTGTCACGTATCCTTTTTGCATCCTTTGTGGCCCATAGCGAGGTGTACTTTGCGACCTCCAGTAATTTTTTGTCAATGACAGGGAATTCACTGTCCTCTGGCAATTCCCCTACTACAGGCACTATGGACAACAACAACCATGCATAGTGGAATGTTTTACCTGCTCCTCGGCTATGCAACAATTCTATAAGAGCTTTGTGTGGAGGAAATTAGGCCACTTAAACTAGAGCCCATCTGTGCACTGCTTGGGCAGTGAGATCACCGGCGCAGGTACCTCGTCTAGGTAGCATTTCCACATAAATTTTCCTACCAAGATTTGGGTTGCTATGTGTACTACTTTATCCTTGATGCTAGAGATGGCATAGCCCCTCTTCTTCTTCTCCATCTTTTACTTTGTTTTCATGGCCTCTGCGAGGGCCAAATCACTACCCTTCCATTCCAATATGGTCATGAGGTCCTTTCCTTTGTATGGAATTTGAGAAATGCAATGAATCACATTTGTCGTTATCGGGATGGGCTCCTCTAGCTAGAGGTACCCATCATGCACTAGGCAGAGCAGCTTCTTGATGATGAAAATGGCTATTGGGGTGCGGTGAAAATGTGGCACCCATAGTAGGTTCATTAGCCCAACCTTTTCCACTCTGCGTAGCCACATCCGTGGCTCTAACGTTGTCACCACCTCCATGGTGTTCTGCTTCATGACATTCCCAGTCTCAAGGTGAGGAAACTTGTCGTGGTCAGCAAGGCCCTAATCTTAAATTTTGTGGTTGGCACATTGCCTAGGTACATGTCTTCAAACATAATGCCATCTGGGAGGAGCGAGGTCTCAAGTGAACTGTTGGCCTTATCTAGGTCCTTGGGCACTTTTTCATTATCTTTTTCGTGGGGGACATAGCAGGAAGTTTTGTTACAAAGTGCGTAGGTGGAATATCCACCTCCATGCCTTCCTCTTCCTCCTCTTTGATGATGAGGGCCTGCAAATATTCTTCTTCCTCATTTATTTCTATTGTGGCAACTTTCCCCTTCTCCTCCATCGATAGCTTTTTATGGAGCATGTTCCTTGAGGACACATGCACAGGAGCCATTTCTTGTTTATCCTTCTTGGGTCTTGGCATATGCAGTGATTTTGGGATCTCTGCCACAATCTTGGTGCCTTTTGGAACATCCTCTTAGTTGTTGTCATTGTACCCTTAGTTGTTGTCATTGTTGTCCATAAATCGCATCTTAAATGTCTGTTGCCTACTCCATCTTGCCTTAAGTGAATCATCCCATCATCAATAGTGACTTCAATGGTCACTTTATAGCCAATCCGTGTGACAGCGCAGTCCCCCGTGCACATACACAGACCTTGTGACTCTCTGCTTCTGCGTGCATCTCCAACATTGTGCAGCTCCTGGGTAGGATAGTTTATAGTCTCGCACTCCGTTCGAACCACCTGGAGCACTAATAATGTGCTCCTCTTCTCTAGCCAGGTGGTCACAACACCCATGTGGAGTTCCATCCTATCCTTCATCATGCTTCGTCGAGAGCCTCGACCTTTTATTGCTATGGTCGGCATTGCGCACTTCACCATTTCCCACACGCTAGCATGGTCATTATGCTTAGCAATATTCGGTCCAAGCCAAGGCATCAGACTAATCAATTCATGACAAGAGGCCTTAAACCTATCATCATGATAGCATGCCCCCTACCTTACCACTCTAGTCTTTTTGCCGAGAAAATCTCTATTTATTTCATCCTCCATCTTCTTGACTTCCACGTCCATCAAAGCGCTTTTCTTCCTAACCATACCCTTTCCTCTTCAAGTTTTTGGAGTTTGAGGTTTCCTTATTGGATTTCTTCTAGAAGTCCCATGTATGATGTTTCTTGCGGGTATGTGATCCTTTCTTTCCAGGCTTTCCGAACCATCGTATCTAAGGGTAATACTATATGCGGACTAGGCTTTGCATAGATTATAGGGATTATAGCTTATGCTTCATACTTCAGCGTCGGAAGTGCTCGCATGGTCAGGTTTTTGCACATGGACCTATAAGCATACAGAAATGCTAGTACGTGCAGGTCCCAGCTAGTTTACTTCTCATGGTGGACCGCATTTAGCACTTCATGTACTTTGTTGAAGGCTTCCACATGGATAATCCTCGACATGCATGGTCTTATCATACCTCATTGTTTGCTCCATTATCTTGATCGCTCCTACTTTTTGGTCATGTTACCTATCACGAGGATGGTCTGCATTCGTGCACGTTGCACACCATATGCCTGTACCCATATGGAGAGGTGGGAACACAGGTTTTTTGACCATCATACCTAGCTTTCATCCTAGTCTTCAAAACTTCTTTGATGCATCCCCACCACCTTTTAGGCATACCATGCAATGCTCGTTGAAGAGGTTCGAGATGATGTTGTTCCATTACTTCTCTTTCAAATTTGTCTAGGAAATCATCCACCTTGTTCAATCCATCATACATAGGCACATCTCTTACCTTTGTTGCTATAGAGCGTACTGACCTTATCATCATGTTGCAATTCAGCGTGGTTACCTGGTGTAACTGATTCTGCCATCGTTCTATCTCTTCATTCAATTCTGAAGTGCAGGAACCTTCGTGCTCACATGGGATCCTGCCATCCTTGATCGGATTCACTTAGTCCTACTCCTACGCAGTTATCTTGTAAATACAATCTATATTGTCATTGCTATCATAGTTGCGCACTCGCTCTGTGTATTACAGTCCTTCCACAGGGTCTATAGGTACCACTATGTGTAGTGACATTCTCTCAAAAATCATTTTGCACTTCTTTAGATTTATCACTCCATTCATTTGAGTGACCTAGTCTATTCTGAGTAGCGTGAGATACGGATTGTTGTCATGAATAATCTCTATCACCTTGAAATCTGCAAGAATGCTTGCAACTTCTATATTCACCATTATTCACTGCAATCTTCCCATTATGCAAAATGTTCCACTATGCATGGTTGTTGTTGTCCATAGTGCCCGTGGCTGGGGAGTTGTCGAAGAATAGTCAATTACTCATAATTGACAAGAACCTACCAGAGGCCGCAAAGTATGCTTTGCTCTGGGTGACAAAGGATGATAAGAGGATACACGACAACAAACTCTTTTGATTTTTCATGGAAATGAACCTCAGAATGGGGATCAATCATAAAATGTGGTTGTCACCCATTGTTTACAAAAACTTGTAGGGTTTTTCAAAATTTAAAGAAAACATGCATAACATCTATATGAGGGTGCACAAGGACCCGAATAAATAGTGGACAAAGTTTCCCTTTGTAGCCACTAACAACGTCACTTTCAGTGTCCTAGAGGCATGGCTGCCAGAGTGGTATGCCACAGACATCATAGAAATCGAGAAGTCTATGGCAGAATGAAAGAAGTATGAAGCCAAGTTGCACACCACACAGTTTTCCAAAAAGAAAAGAAAATAAGCAATGACAACAAAAGTGCAGGCAGCGCGAGACGTGGCACAGAAAGAAACTCAGCAGGAAAAGGTTATTGCAGCGGTAACAACACAGGAGGTAGCCGCGGTGGTAGGTGACGTCCAAACAATGCCTTGTTAGGGGAAAGAATAAGAGAATTAGAAACATAGGAAGGAGGTGGAGACCTAAATTTTGCATCAACACAGCTGAAACACCAGCACCTAGATGAGTGAGAAGGGTCACGGAAGAAGGTCAAGGCCTCAAAATTGTCCATTAACCCAATCACCCTAACTGAGGGTGATCTGCATGGCATCAGCAAAGAGGTGCATGATGTCATGAATGAGGCTCTCCAAGATTTCATGTAGGAGAACCAGATTGTGTTGGGGTCACTTAGAGCATAGTTGTAGGAATTACAGGTACGCATACCTCATGTTGGTACAGTCAGATCCTTAGTAGCGGAGAAGATGTTGTGAGCACAGATAATGAACACCATAGTGCTACCAAAAGGTGTGCCAGTGGCATCAAATAAGGCCAACCAGGCTCTGGCAAGCATGCTGAAATGTCTTGGTATCAATCTAGTTGTACTCTCGCGCGAGACCTTATATGTGACAACATGGGATAATTGCAAAGTTGTGAGCTAGGGAGAGATGTGCGCTCCTTGTCCTGAGTGAGTATAAAATAAATATGGAACAACTAAGCTTGCAATGTGATGAATTAGTGTCACAAACTCAACAACTGGTATAGGCGATAGACAACACTAGCCAGAGCATGACAATGTTGGTCATCCCAACAGACATATCAGTGGAGGCGGTGATCGACACATTAGCAGCAGTGGTCAATGAGGCGAGGAAGGAAATGACAAAGGTTCAGCTTGAGCTAAACCTTTAGATCATCGAACTATGATTAAAGGCATAGCCATCCATTCCCCTAGAATTCAAAGAAAAGCAAGTTTTCACTATCATAGCAGGATTAGAGGAAATTGGCAGTGTAGTGTGAGACTACACCAACATGTTGGAAGAATCATTTGAGGTCGTCACAAACCTATAGGAGGTCCCCAACATCCACCACTTGGAGACAGAGGTGCAGGAACTATAATAGCAGTATGAAAACATTAAATGAACAACGTAGACGGTGGCCCTCACTCAGAGGCTCGCATAGATGCAGCAGGCTAAAGTGCTGAAGGAGTAGGTGGACATGTCGCAACATAAGGAAGTAGTCCTAAAGTTATGTGTCAAGCCTTGGATTGATGAGGCCTTCACCATCAAGGCATAAATCGAAGGCAAGCTTGCCCACATGCATGGGATGCACACATTGATGTAGAGAAGCACTCTCGACAAAGAGGTTTGGGAGAAGCGTATGCAACAAATCTAGTAAGTAGCAGTTAAGTGTGCTGCTGAACTCCGTACATTTCAAGAAAAATTGGAGGCACTCCATGCCAAGACTATCATAGCGACAAGGTGACTCAAGGGCGAGTCACGATGTTTGTGTTGGGGGTATGTTCAGCATAGAATCCCCCCAAAGGCATGTTTTGGGGCTTAAAGCCCAAGTTTTGATTGAATCTTGTTGTAAATCTCTGCGAATTGCAGGTGCAAGGCATGAAGTCATAATAGAGTTACAGGATTTTTTGCCCTAGTTTGGTAATGTAATGTTAGCTGGATAGGCATACCCATGGTTTGTGGACCATGGGATTATATAAATAGAGCGAGGCTCTAAGTCTATATAATGACCAAGGGAGAATAGAAGATGAGAAGTCTAACGGATTGAATCACAGTGTCAAGTGTGTCTTTGGGTGGTAGAGTAGGAGAAGGCTCTACAACTGAGTGCACAGAGGCCTAGTTGTCCACAACTAAGTGTGCAGACCCTTGCAGCTGAGTGCACAAGGCAATTCAAGTTTGTAACCTTGGAAAGAATCAATAAAGAGAAGTTTGGTTATAATTCTGTGTATCTATCGTTAAGTTAATACATGATTAATATAACTTTCAAATATATTATTTATTTACTGCGCGCACCTGTATGAATATTTTATGTTGTTAAGTATAACTCAAATGACTCAAGTAGGCAAAGATAATTAACTAACATTGGAATATAATCAAGGTCTTCGGTAATAGTTCAAAATGCAACAAAACCCTGGGATAGGGCAGCGCGAAGGTAATGTATTAGGTCACGAGGAACGGGAAGGTGTGTGAAGAAACCTACACGCAAAAGAGAAATCGCAGACGACTCAAAATCATCAGAAATCTCCAGGGTGTGGAAACTTGGTTCTAGCATCCTCCCATACTACTTCAGTTGAGACCTTAGTTCACGCTCCGTGAACTGCTACCTAAAGGGCAAGTAGTATTGGGATTTTTTTGGTTATCTAACTTCGAACCTCGATCAGGCCCCAACAAGCCAAAAATACATTGCAGTTTCCATTCAGCAGAGAAGTGCACCCAGTAGCAGCCCTGCTTTGTGTCAAAATGGGTTGAATTCACAATACACTTTATTTGTTATTTTGAAGGTTTCTCTCCTATAATAGTACTTCATCTCAAAATATCCTTTCAATATACACCTTCAACACATGCATACAACCTTAGGGTACATGCTACAAATTCCAGTTTTGTTGTGAGGGTATAGCAACAATGAAACAAGCCATCGATTTTAGGCATCTTATGGTTGTTGTATGCAAGCATGCTTGTCTAGTGTTTCCAAAACTTATATAGATCCATGTTTAGTATAATTTTTTCTTTGACTTAGATAGTCAATTTTCTTATTTTAGGTGTTTTTCTTAGTACTATTTTATGCACAGATTTATCTTTAAGAAAATTGCACAATATAAAAAGGTTCTATATTTTGAGCAGGGGACACTCTTCTAGGTAGGAGGTACTATATTCTAGGGAGATTATATCATGCATGTTACATACTTATCCTAGACAGAGTTCCAAGTCCATGACTCCTTGACAAAGTCCCTACTAGAAAAGACACGAGTGGACAAAGTTCCGAGTCTCTAAATTTTCCAAAAACCCACCTGAGCCTAGCTATCTAGCCTAAAATCCTTTACATTCTAGTCATCTCTTGGTTGCGATTTCATAGAGAAAGCCCTCTCTCATTTGGTAGGGCTAGATACCAAAATAAAATATTGGTCTGTGGTTACATCCATTGATCTCATCATCATCCTTGGACATTGTGGAGGATAACAAAGGGCATGACAACTAGGGAGTGCCAAGGTGTTCTAGTGAATGTAAGCTTCCCAAGTCATGGGAAAATGTAATGCTAGTTGTGAGCTCATGACTACCAAGGTGTGTTAAGGGATGTTAGGGCATGCTAATATGTGCCTGATAGTATGGAGACATGTCAAACATGCTAAGATGTTCGAAATGCTAAGGAGTGACAAGATGTAGAAGGGTTATGAGTCATTACCTCCTCTTCTTCCATATGCTTTAAATTTATGACATTTCCTTCACAATATTTGGTGCATTT
This sequence comes from Pinus taeda, assembly GCA_000404065.3. Taxonomy (NCBI): domain Eukaryota; kingdom Viridiplantae; phylum Streptophyta; class Pinopsida; order Pinales; family Pinaceae; genus Pinus; species Pinus taeda. The sequence goes on from APFE030068708.1 coordinate 30,804, forward strand.
GCTAGTTATAGGTCATTTATAGGTTATAAAGGTCTTCATAGTTTCACTTCTAATTGAGTATTCAGCTGAACATATTGATTCTCTTATACCTAACTATTTTTCGTTCCATCCATTTCTTATAACTTCAATAACCAATAAGTAGGGACCTACAGTTTAGATGTTGCTTCACTTGTTTAGTAAAATATTGTCGAGACTCTAATTTATTGAAAGTTGTAGAATTTATAATTTATGATGTTTCAAGGTCTAATTTTTAAAAGTATAATTCTTTAATGTGTGCTAGATCAATGGAAGAGCATATTCTTTACAAGCAGTAGGTTCGTGGTTTGATTCCACCATGCCTTAACATCCATATGGAATGGGAACAATCATTTTTTTGTGACAGAGGATATTTTGACCATCACCAATGAGCTTTGGTGACATTTTTCAACCTGCACAAAGAATATGAAATGGTGACAGTCAACTAACGCCACCAAATATACACATCAATAATGATGACCCTCAAAGGTCCATAACAATAAATATTTGTGGTTTATATGAAATGATGACAGTCGATGTCTATCATTATAGTCATTATTTGTGATGGACCTTCAATGTCACTACAACACCTATACTTCTCACAATGCGTCTTTTGGTGACGGTCAATGAACATCACCGTATATATGCACAAATAGTGATGGCCATTAAAGATCCATAACAATAAATCATTTTTGCTCATATGAAATAGTGATGGCCACTATCCGTTAATAAATATTTGTGACAGACCTTGAATGTCACCATAACACCTATACTTTTGACGACGCCACCTTTGGTGACATTCAATTTTTTGTGACCGAGGTTATGGTCCATCACCATTGCTATTATACAATGGTGACAACCGCTATCTATCATTATAAATCATTACTGAGGATGAACTTTAAATGTCACTACAACACTTATACTTTTGGCATCGCCACCTTTGGTGACGTTCAACTTTTGGTGACGCAGGTTATGGTTTATCACCATTGTTCATATGAAATGGTGATGGTCGGTATATATCAGTATAAATCAGTATTGATGATAGATTTTGTATGTCACTACAACACCTATACTTTTGGTGATGCCACCTTTGGTGACGTTCAATTTTTTGTGACGAATGCTCTTTTAACCATCATCGGTGAGCTTATGTGACATTTTTTTCCCCTCACCAATGTCTTTTTTACCTGTAGTCTGTGTTACAATAAATGATGATATAAATATATAACACCCATATGAATAACATATCTACTTTATAAATACCCATATCAATTACCAAGGATTATAAATATACTTTATACGTGCTACAAATATATGAGGAATATGAGGCTTTAATTATATTTTCTGAAAATATTTAGCATCCTTGTTGTCCATAAGCGACAATTTCATCATATTAATCATATCTTTCACATAACAATCAGAAGAAATGCTACAGACAATGGTTTTCTATACATTGAACATGTGCATTTTTCTCTATTTTGTTTACCTTGTTTTATTTTTCGGGAACCTTCGAGCATCTCAACAAAAAAAATTGTTTCCCTTTTAATCCAACCAACATTGTTTGATCCCTCTAAAATTTATGGGTTCATTAAAACCGCTAAGAGTGAAGACACAACAAAATGAATAATTATTAGAGAATATAGTATCTAATGTCCACCGGAACCCTACAAATATATGCCCACCAAAGGACTACATGATTGTGCCTAATGACAATAATTCCTACGTGATCAAGATTCCTTGAATAAAAAATCCTCAAATGTGTTTTTTGTTGTCCACCTTGAATCATGACAGCTACTTAATTTTATTACTATTATATTTTTTATTTTTTTGTTTATGCATTGCAGTATAAATGTTTATTCTAATTTTAATAATAACAAACTAGGAATAGAGAAACTAAGAATTAACTCTTACATCATCTAAAACAGATTTCGAAAACAGTACTTTAAACAATGTATACATATCGTTTCATTTAGATTTAATAATTCTCAAAAAGGAAACAAATCACCAATGTGTACTCTTCATATTTATCACAGCTATTATCGAAACGATTAAACTCCATGCATTTTAGGTGATGGTACAATTATCCTTATCTCACATTCTTTTGTGCAACTAAGTGATATAGCTTAGTGGTTTCACGGTGGTTGAATTCTTCAATGCGTTATCATCTGTAGAAAATGGATACATATATCAACCTTAGTAATATTATTAGAATCACAAAGGAATGATTATTCATGACATTTTCACTTCCACGGGACTCGTGGCACAATCGTAAAATATTTCCTATTTATAGTTGATGGTAAGCATTCTTTTACTTATGGTCTTACTTTATGCTTGACCCTCATAGGTGCAAATCTGGATAGCTTGTCCCTAACCAAGCTCGGTTATTTATCTAATTCTCATACTCTCAACCGCAAGGTAAGAATTATACTTCCCTGCTCTTATCCCTTCATGACTTATAGATAAGCTATGACGTATGGCATCTTTATCCGTAGAGGATCATCATCCTACCTCGACTGGATAGATACCCCATCTAAGGAAAGGAACAATGTTAAAATTTTATTGGAAAAGCAATGAATCATTTTCTTTTACTCATATACAGAGATAGTCATTATTTTTACTACTATTTTATAGCCATCGTGCATTTAAATCCCATGGTAGATAGCATAAAAGTAATGGAATCTGACTTTTCCTACCTCTTCGCAGTGCAATTAGGAACTGCAATCAACCAAGGTTTTGTGTTCATAAATTTTTCCTTAATTGTTCAATGCATTTTTGCCTATAGTATGAAGGCTAGTGGAAAAAGGAAATATTAGTTGCTTATCCTAGTTACTTTCATCCCTGGCGACAGCCCATGATTGGCAGAATGTTATTGTGACTTGTGACGACCTTTCCCAGCGTATTATGTGTGCCTCTCTGCATGCATTTTTATATGCTTAATTTCCCAACGGCCTTTAGCTCGACAATCATCCTGATCGAAGACTGTCATACTGAAAGGGGAATTTATGTTTTTATGTTATTCAAGGGTGTTGTTGCTAAGCCCATTAGCATGTCTTTCTTTCCATGGAGATTAAAACAATAATTTCTAACTTCATCGAAAAGTCACATAGGGGTAAAATAACACCTCGAATAATGCTATCACCTCGCACAACTGATAAAAATTCCCTTCTTTCATTGCTTAGATACTACTACCTTGTATGCACATTTTGAGATGCAAGTTATTCATTGTGGTTTCTTTCAAAATATTCCTGGCTGTCTTCGATTTCAGAAGGTGGAGGAAGAAAAAAAGAACAACGTGTGTTGCTGACATGGCTACCACGTCAGCCGAGTTGTCAATGTGGAAAACGTTGTGGTGAATGATTTGATGTCATTAGTTTCCTTCTATTGGAATTTCATTTGCATCCAATATACCTATTGAGTCTGATCATCATTTTGGATCATACTCCCACAACAGTGCACGCCCATGGGCATGGGCCCATGCATGAATAATATGGGAAGTTATAGCTTATTTGACCTTATATAATGTCTCCACAATTAGTCACTATACGAGGTAGGTATCAATATAGTTTATTTCAAATAGTGATATTAGTTGTCCTCACATTCGACCATTCAGGAAAAGGAATGCAGACCTTATTACATTTTTTGGTCACAGCGGCTCTTTGGGCTTCTAAGAAATTATTGAAGGTTGGCCATGTTTCTCTCTCTTATCTTATGTATGGCAAGGTTAAACTCATAATTTACACTACCTTCTCTTTATAAACATAAGGATCTCAGGATTCTTAGCCAATAGGTGCTTCCTGCAACCATGTATGTCACTGCATTGGAATATGTGAAGTATAGCATAGACACACTTATGTATATGTCAAGACTAGTGCTTTAAGAAAAATTTGTATTTGTTATTACAAAGATTGGGTTTTCTAGCAGCCTATTCTAGCTTCATGAGGAAGAGACATGTGAGTCCATATCATCATTTAAACCATATACCCAATGTAGTATAGTATAGAGTCCAATGACACATGTTCGAGGACAGTTCCTCTAAAGATTAGGCATAATATTTCATTGACCTTGACATTGAATTTGTAATGGCGTACTAATTATAACCACTAAAAAGTTCATAATTATTAATGCGCATGATATATATTGAATATCATGGGTTTGCTTTCACATACCCTATCCCATTACTCTTTTACATATCATGGGTATGATTTCACCTCTGATACCATTTGTAATAAAAATAAAATTCTAAATCATGAAATCCTCTCATAAATATACTCGTTGATTTTCATCGATGGTCATATCAATTTATGGGTTCCTCCATGCTTACTTTTCTATTATATTGTTAATGCTTTTAATATTTATATTAGATCTTAATGAGTGAAGACTTAACATATAGCCTCCTTATTAAATTTTGTGGTAGTGAGGCCAAGTTAATACTTAAACTTGTCAATATGCTATGGTGGCCTATTGACCCATAGGCCACAAGGTTTTAACTTGATCTCCTCCGATACGATTTGTAACAAACCTGCATGGCATGTCTAGAAAATAAGCCCAAATAACCTATAAATTTAAAAATTTCTTTAGACATACTTAAGGTTCCATGTTCCTTTCCCCTAATGAGACTTCTATATCATCTTCACGAAGGAGCTTTATACCATAGACACATTATGTCACCTTCATCAAATGATTTCTATAACACAACTATAGCTAGAAGTGAGGAAGTAGCTATAACATGCAACCATCAATCCTCTGGTGACATGCATGGTAACAAAATCCTCATCTATTTGATTATATAGGACTTACCTCATAACAGTTCTACATGCATCTATATCTGATTCCTAATTACCATATGTATGCATAAGATATATAAAAGATATTAAATCAGTTAAGCATATGCATAGTAATATTCCATCAGTTCCATAATAAGGTAA
>APFE030068713.1:6678-33850 GCA_000404065.3 Pinus taeda
CAAGGGAAATATGAGTTTGGATCAGCCATTCTCATCTATTCTCATGCAGGATTGCGTAGTGGAGGCAGGCAAGCAGCGAAGGAGATTTGAACCTGTGATTGATTTAGATCTGAGCTAGTTTGTGTGTAGCAGGTGGAGATAGTATTGAGTACTTGCGAGGAGTATTGTACTATGTATTGTTACATGTTCTCAATCAATATAATATACAGATAGTTGAGGGGTTTTCAGCTGTATTCTTTCCCCAGTACATACTGTGTTGATATGTGCGATTGATGCTTCAATGTGCGCATGTGATTGTTTCTTAATACTGCAAAATTGATGATCAACGTCGAGGAGGCTATGCATTATGCATGGATTCCGCAAATAATGTATAATCAGGATAATCTTTGTGAATAAGTGTCATATTATTCAAAATTTCTACACTATGCACGGTGAAAAGTGAAAAAAATGAAAAGTCAAAAAATTCAAAATGAAATATGAATAAGGCGAAAGAAGAGAAATGCTTCTTGCATAGGGAGGTGATGCAAGTAACTCTACCAGGGTACTAACCAGGCTCGCTGGCAGAGGAGCCATGCTTGTGTTCCTATGTGACTCCACCGGGGTATTGTCCAGGCCTATTGACAGTGGAGCAACACCAGAGATGAAACTTAGACTCTGATGACTATACTGCCTATGCACCTATATACCCCTCAACCCCAATTGAAACAATTATGTTGCCTTGGCTTGGAATGTGTGTAATTGATCAAAATTTTCGAAGATGCTACATCTTACAATTAAGCTAGTGTGAAGCCAAGATGAGATGAGAGCTGAACAATACTTCCGGAGGTGTTAGACTTTCTTTTCATGAACAAGGTCCATTTAAAGAGCTGGAGTTCTACCAGCATGTCACCAAGTGTTGTAGCGGCTACAACCACCCTCCAAAATTTTTCCTTAGCCTGTTTTGGAGCCTCCCTTCTAACCTTCACAACAACTTGCCTTGATTCATTAAGTCCTCAAGCTTCAGTGTCTTTCTTGCTCAAAGGCAGCCTGCCGATCATATTTTGATCTTTTCCCTTCACAGGTTGCTCTCCCAGACTTGGTCTAGCTGTAGGCTAAGCAGCTTCCCCCTGAAAATTGTGCATTTATGGAGGGCAACCAACCTTCCCTCCAGAAATTGCGCAATCCTCTTTGACAGCTTGCTGGGCTCCAGGACTATGCAATCTTTCCAGCCAACCCTCCCAGCAGGATTTGCGCAAATTTTCCCAGTAGCATGCTATTCAACCCAGGATTTGCACAAATCTAGGTAGTAGTCAACTGCTTTGCCCATAAATTGTGCAAATCTCTTGGGCAGCCAGCTCAGCTCCCAACCATAAATGCACATTTTTTCTCCATCAGTCGAGCAGTCTCTTGCATGTGCAGTTGAGTTGACTGGTTCCCTCCAGAATCAAGAAAAACTGACTTGCATACATGGGATGCTTCTCCTGAGGTAGCATGCAAAGGCATCCCTTGTTTCAGGGATCTATGTTTAGTAGTTGGAGGTCACATGCAAGGATCATTTCAGAAACCTCCCACCAAGTGTTGCTTCCCCTAGATTTGTGGCATGCATGTCACAACCTCGATGTTATCAAAACTCATAAACCGGACACTGCAGAGATCATTCCTCACATCAACCTTGTAGCTCTGTCATCCCACATCACATCTAGGAGCAGTCAGCACATTCAGCTCAACTGTTTTGGGGTAAGATTGCTTCCTATGCCTTGTGCTGCATTTCTGTCACTTTTTGTGTTTTTTCTTATGGGAGTACTGTTTGCTTGATTTCGAATGCCTATTTTCATTTACATGTATACTAGCTTGTCATAGGTTTGTTTCAATTTTCGTTGCTATCTCACTGCTGTCGCATGCATGAAACTATTTTGCATTGACGTTCGCCCAATCGATGAACTGCCTAGTCCACATGCATGTTGATCTTCTTGCTGAATATTTCATTCAGGTTTTGCATGCACTATTGATCACTTCTGCTATCACTTCGTGTCACCATGCATTCATTGGCTTACTTGCCTTCAATTTCCCGTCGGGGACTCGGGCCAACCTTGGCCTGAGCTCTGCTTTCACCAAGGCTGCATTACGCAATCTAGGAAAGGAAGGCTCACCCTCCTCTCTAGATTTGTGCATTCCTACCCAACACTGGCCTCCAAGACTGTTTTACAAATTTCTGGAGGACAATGGTTGCTTAGCCCAAGAAATTGCGCAAATTTGTCCTTGGGCCAGCAGTCCTTCCTAGTTGGAATTGCACAATGTGAAATCCCAGCAGTCAACAGCTAGAATGGACTGTGCATTGTATAGTTCCAATAGTTATTCAGTCTCTCAATAGCCCAGATTGTGCCTTGTGTAGTCTTGGCAGTCAGTCTCCCGACCTCCTGGTCGAAATTGTGCAACCTTCATGATCATTCACCCAGGTATGTTGCAAGTAAGTTCTCATGTTAATTTTGCTTTTCGATTGACAAATTGCCTGCTATGAGTGTTTCCATGTCTCCAAGTATTGCAGGTGTTCATATCCCTCTCAACAGTACATGTACAATGGTCTCTAGGAGAGTAGAGATGAAGACACCGTTCAGAGCACACTTGGGAATGTAGTCGATTAAGTGTCCATGGACTTTCCTACCCACGAAGACATCAAGTTGTTCATAGACAAGGACATTAAGATATGACGACAACAACATCACAATGAGCAACATCATGAACAACAACTGAAGACAATATGCCAAATGCAATGAATGCAAGAGGAGGTTTGTTGATAACAGGGAGGCGGAACAAGGTTGCAAGCTCAAGCAGGTCCATTGATGATGAAAGAAACTTTGGAGACTCCCGATATGAAGTGATAGAGTGACACAAAGATCACGTGAAGGCATAAGATGGAACAAAGAAGGAGTTGCATGTGTTGAAGCAACAACTTAGGAAGAACATGACGCTGCACGGATAGATGAATGAGTTGCAGCAGGATCAGGGACAACAATGGGCAAAACATGCACTCACAGATGAAACTGCACCCATATAAGTTAAGGATCCATCCCAGCAGCTAACACAGAGTAGACATGGTGAGCAGTGTTGTTGATCACATGCAAGGGATTCAGTAGCGAGGCGAAGACAAGAAGCAAGTCCAACCGGTGCTGAACATGTACTTCGGAAAGTTGATGCACATGACCACCAGCACACACTTGAAGATCAAGACAAACACTATGCATCACTATGTTTCCTGTTCAACCATACCCAAGAATACCATGCACATGTTAGTAGATGAATTGGATGAAGGGGCCGAACCAATGCATCGGTTGCAACGGAGGAAAGAGTTTGCTTCAGCAAGATGTCACCATGAGGTGCATGCACACCATCACAGACGACCAAGCTTGGGATCAACTCACCACCTTCACCATCACAAGCATGTCAAAGAGTTGGTCTCATCACATCAGACCGAGTGTCAGTGATGTCTTGCAAGGCTTGCTCAAGCCATGTCATCTCACATGAGTACATGTGCATTGTAATGTTGAGTCATGTCAAGTGTCAATGGTTGGATGTAATAGTCATAGAGTAGGTGAAGAGTCATGAGGGTAGTTGAACTGTCACAAAAGGGAATGTCAAGGATCACCCCACCCTTTTCTATAAATAGTCCCTCATAACTCATTGTACAGTCTTTTTGGTCAGCCAAGCTTCTACTAAGACTATCTTGAAGAAGTCTTGGATAGTATTGTAAAGCGCCTTAGCTTCTCCACTACACGAAGCTAGTACATATCTTTGGAGGAGCAGCTAGATGTGGGTGTAACGTTCCACTGTTGGGGCTAGCAGGTTTACATGGTGTACTGTATGATTGTGACTTACACTTCTTTATGAAATTAAAGCCAACACATTTTCATGCATATGTTGTTATTCTAGTTGGACTGCTCCAGTTTCTTTAATGATATATGTTGTTTAACTTACGTACTTGTGTATGAACTGATTTTTATGAAATTATATGAACCTTGTTGTTATGTGTTGCATATGATGTTAATGCTGTCACCGTCCGTGTCTACTGATCTGTCGAACATCAGACAAACCTTTCACATGAACCTTGCTATAACAACCATCACAGTCGTCTCATACTAATCCATGATTGCTATTCGTGCTGTCTTACCTTGTATGATGTGACTGCCACATCCAAGTGGATTGCTCCATTGAAAACTGTGCACGTCCTTTGTGTGGTGTGTTCCTAGCGGAGTTGGGACTGATCCCTTTCAACCTGGAACTCACCTTCACCTTCCTCTCCCTTTGAAATGTTGGAACCTCTCATACATCTTCCTTGACTGACTGCATCCATCACACCCTTGCTACTGATAGAGTTATCTTACTTGCCTCTCTGCAACATCACGGCCAAGGCATTACCTTACGACCCACTGTTGGGACTCCTACACCAAACGGTCTGAGGTCTAATTGGGACTTCTTACCGTGGAGATCCCCTTGACATGTTGGCGGGTCCTACACCATCAACAACTTCCCAGACATTAAATGACACTAAGGCAAAGCATCTAACTCAAAACTTGATCAAGGGCTTAAGCTAACCAAGCCTAACCATGACAGACATTTTGTCAAACACTTAGTAAATATGAAACCTACAGGTGTAAATAATAGATCTGAGCATAGGGGTCTCATACTTATCTGAGATTTTCCATGAAGCATTGTTTACTTATCAATTTAACTACCATTCAATCCATTAGGTCATAGATACATTGTTAATTCATTTAGAAGTAAAAAAATGATGATATCCATACATAGCTGCTGTCATAAAACATACATATAACTAGCATAACAGGGACAAAAATATCATAAACATATAAACCATAAAATCCACATATACATAAGTACATTTACACATGAAAATCAAGGGAATAAATTTCTCATTAATGAATGCAATAACCAAATGGACACGGGACTACCACGTTCCACCTAACCATAGATTGGCTGAGCCAAGTCTCTCTTCAACCAATCACCCCCATGCCATATTCTGAGCATGAATGTGGGACTCATAGACCACACAAAAAACACCAACAAGCATGGATGCCACTGAATTTATCTGCATACACCGTGAGGAATTTGAGTGCCTCCTAATCCCTTAATATTTACCGTACATCCCATCCTGGGACTACTAGGCCCAACGAAGATAAGTCCACATCTTGGATTTACTATATATCTCACCATTCATCGAAAATTATTCCTAGGCCCACCGAGGCATACAATATGGCCTTACCGTAACCCACAATCTGGTTCAGGGGTTACTAGGACAGTGGATTTACTGTGATCCACAGTTTGGTTTAGGGTCCACTAGGTCATGTGTTTGTTAGTTTGAGGATCCACCCCACTCAGCTTCGAATCCATCCAATCATCCCACATTAACCAAATATGAGAACCCATCTCATCAACGCTATCAGGAAATGGCAAGGCTAGGCTGAAGAACACTGTCACACGTGGAAAAACCCATGCCATGATAGAAAAGAGCCACATGCAATACCATGCATGCCAAATCTAGCAAAGGAAAATACACATGCAAATCGATACCTACAATGAATCCTGTTGTAGCTGCTTGATCCTACCTTTCCCTTCTTGATCTTCACTTCCTCTTTCCTTCTTTGATGCTCCAATGCCAAAGTACTCCAAGAAAACTCTAATTATCCAAGAGTATGAGAGAGAGAGAATAGAAGACAACTCCAAAATTGAACTAATCAAGCCTGCCCACTGATCCTAAGAAGCCTTTTTATCAATGTGGCCTCTATTTTCTTCATTTTCCATTATTTTCCTTCAATTTCCTCCTCAAATGTAACCTGTGACCTTTCACCTCCTTTTTCTCCTAATTTCCATTATTTTCATAAATAAAATGCCAATAAATGCCTCATGCCTTTCCAAAGCCTTAGCCATTTCCCTTGCCAATTTCCTTAGCCATAAATAGCCAAATGAACACCCACACCAGGATGTCCTGCCCAACATTCAACTCGGAATACGTGTCCCATCAACCGTGGTCTTATATATTTTTACATGGAATTTTCACTAGGGCTCTTACAAAACCCTCCCCCTTAGGGGAACACCATCCTTGGTGTTCAATGACACCTATAACCAACAAGACCACTGAAAACAAAACATACTACCCAAGGAGATTTATAACATAGCTCGTTGCAATATTTGCAATGAATGACTTGCTCAAAAGAAAAACATTATGACAACATGACCATATAACAACCTTACCACATACTAGAGCTTTATAATACAACTCATTATGGTATTTATGATAACCACATATACACATATGCACATTTTATAAAACAATAAATAAAAGGATACAATTCCCATATCAATCAACAAGGGAATCTAAAGGATCACACCTCCACCCTCAAAGTAATACCAGGATTCACGTCCTTCCCAGGAAGTCCAAAATCCACTGAAAAGTAAAATCTTCATTCAATGTCCAGCGATATAATCCTACACTACTTTTACTCTCAGTGAATAGTTATCAACTCATTGTTCTAGGGTGCACTCCCAATGTGGATCTGATTCCATTTGGCAATGCTAATGACCAAAAAAAATCCATCTCTGGCCTTCCCTTCTCTGCTACACAGTCCCTCGAGCAATCCGGTCAATCCCTTCCATGCGTTCACTCACCTTCCAAGTTATGCTGGCACCCGCATCCTGGTCAACCCATCTCTTGACAAGGCTTCCTCACATTGGAAGATACAAAAATCAAGGCATATCCATGCCTCAAACCATCATACCAATCATAGCATGCTCATGGAAATCAATGGACACTATTGGGTATCATTGTCTCACAATGGCCCTACCCCTGAAGTGCTTTACCAACATATTGCTAAATTTTTCAATTCCTTTCACCGTTGTTGCTAATTCTTGTAGTTGATTTCAATCATCCAATCGACATTTCTATGCTTCCTATACCAAGCACATACCTTCTATTAGATTTAAAATAAATTTTAATAACTTCAAATCATACCTCATTGATAACTCGTCAATAAGGTACACTTTCAATCCAGTTTACTTCCTGTCACAACAAATCAAACTAGCATCTTTGACCAAATCATCATGTATAAAGATATCACATCTGGTTAGCTCAAAACACAACCATCATAGATCAACATCCTAAAATCACATGTAACCATCATAACTAGAATCATAGATAACATATAATCATCATATACCATAATCATAAATCATTTGCATAATAAAACTGAAATTAAATATTGATACTTATCCTTTAATCAATCCTTAGATTCTACCTTTGTCTTTATTCTGTACGCACTTTGGACCAATTTCCACACCTGACAATCGCCCATGTCCTTCTCCTCAGCCATATGCATGTACACATAGTGTGCATCACACACATACAATCACACAATGCATACAACACCATGCAATACATGCACCTACACCTGACATACAACACATAAACCTACACCTGGTGTACAACACAACACAAATACATATATAGAGTGCAACACAATGAATGCATATGTCATGATACCATGACTAAACAATGGACATACATATTACTGCATGCCCTCAACACAACATGTACGACATGCACTCAATCCCACATGTACAAAGCACCACCTGCACAATGTGTGCACAACATCACATGTACATGACACCACCTGCACACTGTGTACACAATGCCTCATGTACACTTGACCACCATACAATGTGCACACAATACCACATGTACAAAGTACCAAGTGCATGATAGGTACACGACACCACATGTACACAATGGCACTTGCACAACATGTACACAACACCACCTGCACACAAAGCCAATTGTACAACATGTACACAAAACCAGATGCACACATCACCACTTGTACAATCATGCACACAACATCATATGTACATAGCACCACATGTACAACATGCACACGAAACCACATGTACATAGCACTACATATCCAACATGTACATAGCATCATTTGTACACAACACTGCATATCCAATCATGTGTACAACACCATATGCAATCTTCGCACAACACTATCTCTACCATCCTATACATAAAATTGCATAAACAACATGTACACACACTATATATATACAACACCGCATGTGCACACATCATATATGCAACATGTACAACATATACAACATATGCACAATAGTAGTACCACACATCCAAGACCAGATTGTCCTTACCAAGAAACCTTGCTTCTAGTGTCTTATCCATGCTTATCCTAACATGTCACAGACCACACTGTTTTCACTTTGCTAATGTATCCGTCGGTATAACCTGTCCATAACATAAGCATAGGAATAATACAAGCATACACTATAAATTCATATTCACATGATATTGACCTCATATATTTGTCATGACTACTCTTCCTACTTGATTTCTCATAAGACCAAGAACCTCGTCATGCTATTCACCTGCATAAGAAAGAATTCTTCCACAAGAATAGTCCCTAACAACCCTGTCAGGCAGTGACATAGATATATATAGATACAGACATATAGAGTCATTAGCATAAAAAAATCATCATCCTGTTAGACAACGACATAGATACATGTATAAATATATAAACATCAGCATAATCATGGTCATAAAATAATTACCACATAAAATAAGGTCTAGGTTAAGAGAACTCCCTTTATCTATGCTCATGATGCACAACATCGAGAACAACAGTTCCCAATATAGGCAAGGCATATGATGCCTCCAATCCATTCACCTTAGCTTTTCTTGATTACCTTTCCTATGACTGCTCTGCCATCGTCCATTTACACCAATGGACCCAACCAGTCCAACTGGCTGTCATAGGCTTACCTTTCGCTGTGCTTATTCATGCACCAAGCCTCGTCCCTGTCTTACATTACCTATTGGGTACCACACAACTCTCCTTAAGCTCCATTAACTTTCCTCTTTCTCAACCAATTCCCAAGACTCTAAACTTAAAATGGAAGCACAAGAAACCCACAAGAAGAAAACCATGAAAACAAATAACAACACGGATCTGCAAACAAAGTGGTATGGCCATACACTAGACATAAAAAAAGATGTAAATCAAGCACAAGAAATCACGAAATAACAAAAGCACAAGAATGACAACAAACAACATGACTCAATTCCCATGGTTCCCAGGGAAAGCTCAACCCGAGCCTTCTTCAATATTTCATGGAAACCTCTCTTGCCATGCAAATCCTTGCATCATACTGCCATAAACACATTACTGTTAGTGCATAAATAAACATGACAATACCTCAGTTACCTTATCTTGCAGTGCCAAGCATGTTGCTTGCAACTGAACGCATCCATGTCATCTCTCAAGGGACTCCAATCCCCTTGATAGATCCACTTGTAACTAGAGACTAGCTAATACACCTGTCAAGTACATGTTCATGACTATAACACATATCCACACAATGTCAGACAAAATCAAGGTTAATAAGACTTCTTGTATGCAAGGCACTCATTCGTTTGGAATTAGGGTTTCAAAACATAGCCAAAGGAATTATTGTCCAATTCCTTTCTTTTACCCTTTTTTTACCTTGTTGCGATTGAGGCTTACTGTCACATCACCCAACTGTTAGTTATGTAAACACATCAACTATTACCTTGTCACGCTAATACCAAGCATGTTTCTTGCAACTGCTGACACATGTCAACCACATGTTCCAAATATAAAGACAATCATATCTATCAATTTGAAATAAACCTTTACCAAGACTAACAATCATGTCATAATCCATAGTCAACTCATAGACATTAGACCTAATGCTACAACTATCACCTATTTACACTCAAGTGCATACCAATTGTCTTAATCCATATGTGTTAGTACAATAATCTTAAAACAATATCATTTGAACACATACTCGTATTTTGAAATTCATCAAACATTCAATCAACTTGCAACATACCATGTTAAATAAATTAACGAGATAACATAATCAAATAGTCAAGCACCAAATATACAACATAAGCAAACTTTTGCCTTACTATATCTCAGGGGAGGCTATCTTGTCTGTACAATCAAGATAGTTAGCATGATATAACTTCTCAACACATCAAATTAACATTAAAAAGATTATGTTATCCATAACAATCACTAACTAATATGTTTACATCATAACTCATACACAGTTATCATTCACACATATGCAAAGTCAATCTAGACTAGTACAACACCATATCACAATTATGACGGTTCATACCTAGATATCGTAACCATAACCATTTGCATAGGCCAATCCAATTTCGTATGATACATGTAACGTCAAGATCTTAGTGAAATAACCCTAATCATCAAGTTACTAGAAATTAACAACCATAACTTATATATCATGCTCATCAACAACATATAACCTAATCGTCAAGCTAACTTTCATATAACAAAAAACAAGTTAACCTAGAACATACTCATCAACAACATATAACATAATAATCAGGTTATCTAAAATAAAACAACAATAGCGATGCATACAACCACATGTTACCATCATTCTTGACTATCCGACACATGTGCATATGGCTATACTAATCAACTATGACTTGTCATGTATGCAACCATAACATCAAAAGACATGTACATAAGCCTAATTTATATAAACTTAATTCATCTAACAATCCTTAACTTACATACCTGCATGCCAACATACAATACCTGTATGAAGATCTGCTCTTACCCCAAAGTCTAATGCTGCAACCTCATTATGGTGATCTACATCTCCTATTTTATTTTAGCCAGCACATCAGCATCATAACAACCAATATCACCCCGATGACCTAAATTGCATACCATGACTTCAAAATGCATGTTTGACCTACTATTCATGCATAACTATAACCAAGACCATACATGCATAACGACTACATATAGAAATATAACACATGAGTACCAAACCATATATACCTCATTCTAGATAGAGTCCAGTCATCCATTCATGACCATATCAACCTCAAAAACCATGACCTCGTGTATGACAACAACCACTACTCCATTGTACACATTGCCACATGAAACCATCAACATGCATAAGAAATGTCTAATCAACTACACATAAGCATGAATGCAGGTAGTTGAGCATAAGCGATCAGTTCTTGTAACCAACCTACAAGACTGATACATATAATCAACCATAAACGAATGCAACCTAACATACCAAGATGTAATCAAGTGACATATAACAATATGTAAGCGATATATAATAATATGTAAACAATCATATACTCATGACGATGCATTCCACAAAACCAACATCACGTTCTTCATGAAAACCTTACTACAACCATGATCAACATTATGCAATGCAACAAGCACATGGAATGCAAGTGTAAGAGATACACATGCAATTGAAATGCATGCATGACAAACACACATGGTCCATCCAGTCTAAGGGGTGAACCTGACTCTGATACCACTCTGTAACACCCTCCTCCCACATCTACCCAAGTAACCAACCAACTAGGGTAAACAGGCGTTGAGAGGCTACTATGATTGGATTTGACCTCCTATGTGACCTTA
This sequence comes from Pinus taeda, assembly GCA_000404065.3. Taxonomy (NCBI): domain Eukaryota; kingdom Viridiplantae; phylum Streptophyta; class Pinopsida; order Pinales; family Pinaceae; genus Pinus; species Pinus taeda. Next base: position 18,198 of record APFE030068713.1, read on the forward strand.
AGAAAGTGGAATCAACAGAAATATAACACATAGACATTCAACATCAGCTTCAGGACCCCCAGGAGCTAATCCACCACTCTAGGTGCCCAACCCCCGAGTCAGCGTAACATTTCAATGAATTAAACACAAATTAACTCCCATAATAAAGCATGCATGTGATTGGAAACCTATAGTCGCTCCCACAATGCCTGCAAGGGAGAGACTGCAGTCTCTTTCAGCCCGTTTTGTGCCAGAGACTAGGAGATTTAAGCCACCTTTTTAGGGCTAGTCTCAAAACCAATGCCTAGAACTTGATGAGACTTTGCAAGACATTCAATCACACCAAGGCAAACCCTCTAACACAAAACTTGATCAAGGGCTTGACATAACCAAGCCTAACCATGACAGACATTTTGTCAACCACTTAGTATATATAAAATCTACAAGTGTAAATAACAAATCTGAGCATAGGGGTCTCATACTTATCTGGGATTCACCATGAAGTATTGTTTCCTTATCACTTTAACTACCATTCCATCCATTAGGTCATAGATACATTGTTCATTTCTTTACAACTAAAAACATGATGAGATCCATACATAGATACTGCCATAAAACATACATATAACAAACATAATAGGGACATAAATATCATAAACATATCAGCCATAAAATCCACGTATACATCAGCACATTTACACATGAAAATCAAGGGAATGCATTTCTCATTAATCAATCCAATAACCAACTAGAGATGGGACTACCACATTCCACCCGACCATGGATTGGCTGAGTCAAATCTCTCTTCAGCTAATCACCCCCTTGCCATATTCCAAGCATGAATGTGGGACTCATAGAACACACCAAAAACACCAACAAACATGGATACCATTGGATTTCTCTGCCTACATTGTGAGGAATTTGAGTGCCTCCTAGTCTCTTAAGTTTTACTGTAAACCACAGTCCAATCTAGGGATCACTAGGCCCTACATTGAGACACACTCTCCAGGCTTTACCGTACATCCCATCCTGGGACTACTAAGCCCAATGGAGAGAAATCCACCTCTTGGCTTTACCATATATCCCGCATTTCACCAACAAGGTTTCCTAGGCTGACCGAGGCACACAATATGTTTTTACCGCAACCCACATTCCGGTTCAGAGGTTACTAGGCCAGTGTCTTTACCGTGATCCACAGTCTAGTTCAGGGACCACTACGTCATGTGTTTATCAATTCGGAGATCCACCCCACTCAACTTCAAATCCATCTGACCATCCCACATTAATTGAATATGAGAACCCATCTCATCAGAGCTATTAGGAAATGTCAAGGCTAAGCCGAAGAACACTATCACACCTAGAAAAATCCATGCCATGATAGAAAAAAACCACATGCAATACTATGCATGCCAAATCTAGCAAGGAAAATACACATGCAAATTTATACCTGCAATGAATTCTGTTGTAGCTGCTTACTCATGCGTTTCCCTGCTTGATCTTTGCTTCCTCTTGCCTTCTTTACCTTTCGTGCTCCAATGCCAAAGTACTCCAAGAAAAGTCTAAGTATCCAAGAGTATGAGAGTGAGAGAGAGAATATAAGAGAGCTCCAAAAATGAACTGATCAAGCCTGCCCACTGATCCTTAGAAGCTTTTTTTTATCAATGAGGCATCTATTTTCTTCATTTTCCATTATTTTCCTTCAATTTCCTCCTCACATGCAACTTGTGACCTTTCACCTCCTTTTTCTCCTAATTTCCATTATTTTCATAAATAAAATGCCAATAAATGCCTCATGCCTTTCCAAAGCCTTAGCCATTGCCTTTGCAATAAAACAACCAAATGAACACCCACACCAGGATATCCTACCCAACATTCAACTTGGAATAGATGTCCCATCGACTGTGGTCTTATATAATTTTACATGGAATTTTCACTAGGGTTGTTACAAGGCCCAGATCTTCCACATTATTGGATTTGGAAATTTGCGTTCGATTATGGGTTATGCCTCTCTCTACCTCTAGCTCATAGAGGAGTGGTACTGCAATTTTTTTAGTTATAATCCTTCCTCCTTCAATAAATTTGGAGTAGGACCCCAAGCTAGGATGTGGATCAGGATATAGGAGCTCTTAGAGGTCCTTTCCAACTGATTTTGAGGTGTTTTCTTCCTTTTGTAGCTCTTTTTTTTACTCCTCTAGCTTTCCCTGTTCCTCCTATATTAGACTCTATCTCTCTTGTAGCTTCTTTTCTCTTGCTTGCTCAAAGCCAGCGTGTGTCTTGGGTCTCTTGAATGTCACTAACCTAGTGGTGGGCCTATGCACAAATGCTACAGGTGACTTGGTTTTTGTTTTAGGAGGAATGACCTCCTCAATATTTCATTCACCGGGTCCTACTTCTTCCTTTTACTTGGATATTCATCAATAATGATAGGGACCTTTGTGGGAACTTGTGGTTACCCCTATTTAATTTTGGTTCTCTTCCTGGTTCTAAAATATAGGGGACCTTGTATTGGTTGCATCCTCTTGGGCTTGACAAGAGTTCCCAATGTAGCCAATGTTGTACCTACTTCTTGTTCAGTATCCCCTGGAGATAGACTTGTTTGATGTGGCTATTTCTGTGCTTCTTTGGGTTTAGAAGTTTCCTCATGGCTTACTCTTTCTTCTACGTGCTTCTCCCCCTCTTCTCCTCTAATTTCTGCTTCTCCTTCCTTTATCTCTGTTTCCTCTTTTTCCTCTGTTTTTCTCTCCTCTTCTTCTATTTTTGATGCCTCTTTACCTCCAATGCTAGAGGCTGGTGTTTCTCCAGGCGTGATGGCTTGGGTTTCTATGAAAGTCCCCCTATCCATGTCCACAAATTTAGTCCATAGGAAATGGATCCTCAAGTGGCTGAAATCATCCATCACTATTAACTGGATGAGGCCATATAGAGCCAAGTTTTGGTGCTTTCCTTCCCCTCACCTTCTAGCTTATCTCTGTGATTGATTGTAGGAGGAAATGGGGAATAGTAAGTCTTTGAGGTAGAGGTAATTCTGCCTTGAATCTCAGCTTATGGAGAAATATGGAGTGGTAGCCATAAAACACACTCAATCTCCCTTCACAATATATATACTTGAGGATATGATAAGCTACCTCATCCCAAGGGTAAGGTAGGATTTCTCTTCTTACTCCCTTCTTATCTTCTACAAGATTCTATTTCGAAATGAATACATTTTTCCTAACTGTGACACTCACTGCCTTGTCTTCTTTGATCCACCTAATTCCTAGGGGTAAGATGGTCACTCTACTTATGGTTTTAGGACTTAAAGAAATGGAAAACCTTGTGAAAAAAGTAGTGGCACTGTCTTCCCCTTGAGATTGTAATGCCATGACAAATTCATGATCAAGATCATCATCATACCCCTTTAACAACTCAAAGAAACCCAACCACTGGTGTCTTTGAAGATGTCCACTACAGGAGGGTGTTGGTGAATCCTCTTGGTGTCTGAGGGTTCTCTTATATTAAATCCTCCCCCCATTTCTTCTACTATCCCTCCTTGGTGCTATTTAGGTGTGGAATTCAATTTTATTTTAAATAATATCAATAGGGAAACAATGTTAAATTCCTTGGTAACAATGAGGGAGAAGGGTGGTAGAATTGTTATCAACCAAACTACTTTATCTTCTTCTAACCACAAAAATTTTCAAAGAGACCTCCTACTACCTAATTTACTGTTCCAGGCTATTATTTTCAATCAAAATTATCATGTAAGTGGATGTAAAAACAAGGAAGGAGGGTGTCACTTACTTCTTTCCAAAATAATTCCGTGTGTGCATGATTATTTTGAGACAACTTGAGCCAATGTGGATCCTTTTTTCACCTTCCAATTTATCTTGTAGCTCCACTTCTTGACCCTCCTGTAGCACTTGCATGCCTTCCTGTAGCTTCCTCTTGTAACACTTGCAGATAGGGTTCAAAACTTCTTGGTGGAACCCTAGGTGGTCTAATACAATAACTCGTCCTCCTTCTACCGGTTTTTGGAATGAGCGATGGTGCAAATGAAGTTGAGCCCACTACATAATATTCCTTTTTGGGGTAAAAGCTCAGATCACTCTAGTGACATGGAATTAACATGATTTTCCTTTTTTGGACCCCTGTCCCCACTCCCTGTAATCATTTCTCTCTCCTCGAACAAAAATTACCTGCACACAAATTCTTAAAACTGAAAAATAAAAAACAGTGAGAACATAAAAAAAATAACATAGATATTTTCTCCTAGAACCCAAATTGGGAAAACCATATTTATTTTTCATTATTTTCCTTTCAATGTTACAATACATATATATACATGCTGTAGCCTTCATAAACCCCAATCCATTAACTTGGATTAGAACATAACCATAGTTCCATTTACCGATCTACAAAATACCATAGGTAAAAACCATCATGCCCAAAACCATGTGCAGAACCATGGGTAGGTCTGCCCATCATCTTTGGGTCCACCCCCGATCCTTGGGTCTGCCCAACTATTATTGGATGCATGGGGCTAGTTGTTGAAATAATATAACACACCTAAAAATACCAGGGGCCAATATTATGACTTATTAGTAAGACATGTCCAAAAAACCATAATTCATTTCACAAAGAATATTTTATATATTTTATTTTATTTTCATTTTCTAACATTTTCTTTAATTAAATTGAAAAAAATATGTCATAACTACCTTTTAGATAAATCTCAAGATGCTATCTTGATTACCACCAACAATATTCTACAAATATTCTATAAAGGTTAAATCCATACTATCCACCTATTAATTATTGACAATTAAATTAAAATTATAGAATCCATATTCCAAAATAAACAAATGTAAATAAATTCAAATTTTCATTCTTTATGTCATAATTAATATCTTTTATATTTAAACTTCCATCCAATAAACTTTTCAGTTTATGTTTAATGTGCTATATTTAATGTTTTATTCTACACATTTTAATCTTTTCATTTTCATTTTCATTTTATATTAATATGTTTTTATTACTTTTATGTTGTTGTTGTTTTTTTAAATAATTTTATAGCCCACCAGGGGTATAATAGACAGTGATAGGTGCTTTGTTAAGGCACTGGTTCGAAACTTCATAGGCAAAACCCCTCATGCTAAGGATTGGTGTGGCCTAGGCCTCAGTGATTTTGATAGCTTATGCCCCTGGGTTAGGTGTACTAAAATCCTATGTTGGTTGGGCATGATCTATGGGTTGCGTGCCAATTATCTCAGGACTCGCATTACCTAAAAAAGAAATTATGTTTTACAATACTATCATTCAACCTCACATTTCTAGTGTTATTCAAATTTCTAGCATTTCCAACTTTTACTATGGTTATATTCATTGTTAGATTTCCACATTTTTGGGGTTATTAGTTCTTAACAAAGCACGACTATTCTTAGTTAATTTTAAAAATCAGCCTCTACATTTTTGGGGTTATTAGTTCTTAACAAAGCACGACTATTCTTAGTTAATTTTAAAAATCAGCCTAGATTCGTCTTAATTCTGGATTTATAGAGGGATCAAATATCTCAAGGTGCAATCATCTTTTTTGAGTGCAAAACTTGAGGAAAAATTTGCACCTCTAAAGATTTGATCCTTTTGTATCTGTCATTGGACCTCTGGGGATTTGATCCCTATTGAGGCTTTACACACACACACACAATATTTCTTATTGTATCTAGACCTCTAGGGATTTGATCTTTATTGGGGCTTGATATGTCCAAAATTAAAATTGATATATGTTGATTACACACACACAATATTTCTTATTGTATGTGGACCTTGAGGGATTTGATCCCTATTGGGACTTAATAGATCTAGAATACACACACACACACACACACACACACACTACATATTTTATATACTTGGCTAGAGAGGTCTCTTAACACAATTTTTTTTTTTCTTTCAATATTATTAAAAAAATGTTTTTCAAACATCTTATTGGACCATAACTTGAATTTCTTATTCCAATTTAACTTCCTTCCAAATTTCCTATATAGATATTTTATGTCATGTGCTCTTTTGAAAACATTTGAATTCCATGTAAACAAGTCTACATCCATCTCAACTCCAGATCTGCAAAGAGCGAAAAAGGACCAAATCTCTTTTTTCTTTAAAAAATGTTTGCACCTCAAGAAATTTGATCCCTTTCAGCCCTTGGTAAATAAGGAATTAAGATGGATGTAGTATGGTTTAATTATTAATTATAATTATTATTTTTTATGTTTTTTTATTTTTATTTTATTTTATAAATTTCTTTTTTATTTTATTTTTGACGCCAATCAAAATATTAAAAACATTAAACCATCACTACCAATACTGGGGATCAAATGTTACATAAGAGTTAAGTCTAACTTATGAACCTCAAATATAATATATCTATATATATATAATTTATATATATTATATATATATATATATATATATAAATATTATATCATATATATATATATATATATAATGAAAAGTGGAAATCTTGGATAAAATATAATATTATGGTACATTATATTTCACCCAATATCTATTACCAGTAAAAAGTGGCCATGGGTGGGGGGAATACTGATTAAAATGTAATATTATTACAATTTACCTAATATTTCCTGTCACCCCCAGTCTAAATATTACATTTTACTCAATATTTCCCCTCACCCATGCTAATTTTATTGTTGAGTTAATTTACTTTTACACTTCAAATATTCGGTAAAATGTAATATTATAGTATTATATACTCACCATTCTAGATCCATCAAAGTTGTATTTCTATAGCTCATTATTACACACAAATTAAGAGAATATATTGCAAATATTATATTAACATGATTATCAAGAAAGCCATTAGAATGAAGAAGAAGTTGTGGTTCTGTAAGATGCTAGTGAATCAACTCTATAAAATTGGAGGATGGATTTTATTAAAAACATATGAATCACCATGAAGGAAACCCCAACAATACAACAATTCGAACTCTGGTTTCTAACTACTCACATGCCACTCTAAGCTAAGGGAAGGACAATTGTTGTGAGGATGTTTGATGTATTATGTTGTCCCAGGCCTCTTGCTAATGCATATAATTGAAGCTCTCAGGTGTGATCGAACCTTCAGGTTGTAACCATAAACCCTAAGATCTAAGACATAATTAATACCATTAGGGCATGCATAGCATTGTAAGTGGTTGGTTCCCCATATCGAGTGAAGGGTAATGACCAATAAAACAAATGCAACAAAGATAACACTGTAGCAGGAAGCTCTGAAGCTTCTACCCATATATACACATTATGTATTCATCTATTTAATGATAGAAATAAAACATGCAAAAAGACATAGGGGTATCGAATAGATCCATTATGTATTCATCCATTATGAGCAAATTATATGTTCACCCATTCAACCTAAAAGTTACATTTTACTCAATAGTTGAGTTTGTTTATTACTTTACACTTCAAATATAAAGAATAATTACAATAAAAGTGGATCGGTTGAACAAAATTATTGGGTAAAATCTAATATTATAGTGTTATATCTATCCAATATTTCTTGCAACCTAGAAAACATTTGTTGGAGGCAAGTTGAAATACTAAATAAAATGTAATAATTACATTTGACCTAATATTTCCCCCACCTCCTCTCCTTAGCCTAGCTCATTTTCATAGTTAAACTTATTTATTTCTAAACTTACCATCCTAGATCCATTAGAGCTCTATTTCCATAGCACAATATTACACATAAATTAAGAGAATATATTACAAATATTATATTAAAGTGATTATCAAGAAAGTCATTAGAATAAAGAAGAAACTATTATTCAGTAAGCTGCCAGCGAATCGACTCTGTAAATTGGAGGGTAGATTTTTGATCTGGACCTTGGGGGGAACCAAGAATAATGCGAGAGGAGGAGAGATATGACACAAGAACATTAATGAAAAAATGTATGAACTAAATAAATTCCAAAAAAAATATGAAATGAGAAAACAATATATAACATAAAACCCAGTTCTTTACTAAATAACAAGGAATATGTTATTACATCTACATTGTGTGGATCAATCTCTCTTTCTTTTACAAAGTGAGGCCCAAAATTTATAACCTTTTGAGATACAATACCATGGGAAGATACCATGGGTGGATGCTACTTTCCATTTGGACCATTCCTCCATCCTTAGGAAGCAAAGGTCCCCATTGCTTAGAGTTCCCTCCTGAGAAGATTTTGTTGAACATGAGCCAATGAAGAGAATTGTTGTGTGGTTGATCCATAACCATGGGTTTTCGGATGACCCATAACTGTGATTTGTTGAAGAAAAGGGTTTTGTGGGGTTGACCCATAACCTTGATAAACAAAGATCCGAGGATAGAGATACCCTGTAATGCTTGTGAGCCAACTGTATTAGTGATAATGTGTAGCCTAGAAAATGGACTTCTATGATAAGAGTTTTCTTTGATTGAATTATAACCATGATGAAATAATATTCGAGGATAGATATACCCTATAATGATTGTGGACCAAATGTGATGTTTACGGTAAGTGGCCTAGAAAATTGACTTCGTTGGCAAGGGTTTTGTGTGGTTGACCCCTAACCATGATGAATGAGGGTTTGAGGATAGAGATATCCTGTAATAATTGGTGAATATTTGATTAAAGTAATAGATAATAAGTTATATTTCAATGCTCATGAAGAATAAGTAGTTGTGGAGCTGAAGCAATGAAGTAAATGCAAATGCAAATGGCAATATCATTCTTTTAGAAACATTGTTGAGGTTGTTCCTAGGGCATGTAATACTATCATGGACTTATAATGCAAGAAAACACTCAGAATAGGCATGCCACATGCCTCAATGATGGCATGGACACACATAGAACAAGCCTAAAGGAATTTTTTCCTCAATTACAATAGAGCCAGTGAGCTACTTAACATTCAAAATTTGACTATATGGAAGTTGAAGATGGATCATGGTATTCACCATGGTGAGGATGAAATTATGCAAGGGATCAGGGTTGATTAACCTATTGGTGGGTAGTAAAAATTTTATTGTTAATGACCCACTTTTGGTTGTAGACCTCACAGAGACGCATTTTCTTGTATTCTCTTGATATATCCTCTGAAGTGAAATTGTACCAACAATCACCATAAACTAGAGGCTATACATGTGGATGCCATACAGGAACCCTGGGAATTGAGCTTATTAGCAGCTCCCCTAACTTCACAATATCACAAATATTTTGACAATATATGTCCAATAAGTGTCCTACTGCATCTTAATTCAAGAATATCCTTATCGATTGATTTTTATTCTTTTGTGCCATCCTTGTTGGAAACAACCAACCGTTCACTGCCTTTCTTGTTGTTTGCTATAAAACCAGATTCATCCTCATACATCTGAGGAGTTATAGAATATTCCTTGTGTCCAAACCAATGAAATTATTCAAAAATATGATCATGAATACAAGAATGCAACTAAGGAGCCTCACTCATTTGCTCCATCTTCTACCTGAGTCGCATAATGCCCTCATTTTTGAAACCAACAATATCTATCCATAGAAGTAGTAGACGTATCTTGTGCATAACCAAGACAAGGATCCATGATCTTTGAGACACCCCATTTTCTCTTTTCTTCCATTTCTTACACCAAGTTATGCATTGCATCACATCCATGGCATCATCCTATTCTCGACACAACACCTCAATCCAAGGTTTCATCAAATCCCATAAACTTGACTGCAATAATCTAGATTTCAAACCCCATCTCATGGAGGCTCATCTAATTCACCATCTATGCGATTAGGCATAAACCCAAATAAGCAATGAATAAGCCAAATTCTTCCTGACATCCACGAGATTAAAACAAAATGATCCATAACCACCAATCCAAGAAAAATCTTAAACCATGGTGACATAGGTTATTTTCTTTTCTTTCCAAATCAAGTGAGCGGTGGATTGGGATTAAATATTTCCAGCTTTATAGCAAGACGTAAATCTTGCCACAAGTTCAATTCGCAAAGAATAATAATGCCACAAAAACATAAATCACCTTTCCCCTTCACCCATCGCGATAAATGTTCAAAAAATAAAAAGGTGCCATCCACGGAATCACTGATTCCTTGGGGTTTCAGGATCCTCAAAATGCCAATAAAATTTCAAGTTTTCCACCACGACTGCGACACTGAGAAGCATAAAATGCATCCATCAGTTCACAACATCTATGATTTGGCCCCATAAGTAAATGTTTTTTAGTGTCATATTTGAGTTGGAGATTGGTTAAGGCATCTACAAAAGTCGCGAGATGCATCCTTTTTATGAGGCTCTGTCGAACGCACATAAAACATCATAGCCTTTCAAAAGCTCAGATCAATTGGTCAAGTTTGTTAGTCACCACTAGATTATCATCGAATTTGATGGTTCCTATTTGGCCCTCTCTATCTTCCACCATGCCAACCACACAAGATACCCAATTTTACATTGACAAAATGGATGAAATTTCGACACAATTAGGGCCTAATGTGAGAGCCTTCTTAGCTAAATTTATCCCTTAAGCCACAACCTCTTGTTCTCTAATATATCCAGGCCCCAATCAGGTGATGGTACCAATAATTTAATAAAACAAAACCTAAATATTTATATTCTCTTCAAGAAGTCATTGTCAATATCAGCCACAAAGAAAAGGGGCCATGGAGAATTTCTAAACTGACCAACCACACAGCTCGACCATGTTACCCACCATTTTGTGAATGATGTCCCTAGGAGAAAATTTTCTCCAAAATGGTCCTCAGTTGTTAGCCAACAACCCCTTGCAGCCACCAACTAGCTCTTCGTGCCATTTCTATGCCACTTGAGCTAGCCATGTAGTCCCTCACCCATCTGTTATGATTGTATGTTTGAAGGTGGGCCTCCTAAACATAAAGGAATGCATTGTCATTTGGTAATTGAGTATTGTGGTTTTCTTGTCAAGGACACTTATGGGCATGGATTAATGTGGGATTTTGCGGAAAGAGTGGGCTAGGTTTATGATTTTGTCCCCCAGACCCCTTTTGGATACCACCCTTGGATATTAGTCCCTTGGGATCTCCTTTATTGACCATTGGATTTTAGGGTGGTACTACATAGGAAACCCCAATTTTGGTTTCGTGGTCCCACTTCCCCATCCAAATATATCATTACCCTTCCGCCTATTATAACCCCATCCATCATCTTTCCCACTTGGGTCCACATTTCTCCAATGGGGCCACATAGGGTTAGCCTCCCCTTCCCCTTACCCACATCTCGAGTCAGGCTTGGAACAACGCTCTGAGGTTGATGCAACTAAAAGCAAAAGTAAAAACATAATTGGCCACATTAAAAGGAAAATGTACCATAAGATGCAAAACATGGTTAGGACAAATAGATTTAGCATGTGGGAAAAAGCCAAACACATGAACTATACCCCATACCCATGGCCATAACTTTGGTTCCATAGGCCCTAGATGAGCCTCCTTTTTCATTCTGGAAACCATGATTGTCCCAACCCCTGGTGGGAAATGAACCAACCTACCTTAAAGGGGTATCCATTGATATACCTTATAGATCATGCTCTTATATTCTAATCCCTGAGTAGTTAATCAAAAAAAAATCATAAAAGGAAAAGGGCATAGAAATAAGTATGGAAAAATCAAGGTCGGGGCACCTCATGCACCATGATTTCTCCCTCCTATACATTATATACCCAAGTGTGGGCTTCCATTTTACTAGCTACCCTTCTACCTTGACATGTGGCCCATGATTTCCCCTTCTATTCCCTATTCAATTCATCTCTTTATCACATTCCACCACCATTTGAAGGATGTAACATGGACATATTATCCCCTCTAAAGGTAGACACCACCTAATAGGGTACTTGGTTAACCCTGTTTGGAGCTTGGAGACATCAGCATATGCCATAACGCACTATGGAAGGGCATTCCATTATGAAGTATCCACGTATTTTCCATGGTTTGTAAGTTATTTAACTCAATTACTTTAAATGACTTGTTGTACTGGAAGGATAGGGAATGCATTGGATCTTATGTAGGATTGTAAATGGTCTCCATTTTGGGTTTGGTCTCCCTATATGGGGTCCTAACCCTCCAAAGGGCTACATTGACATGTATAGGGTGTGTGTAGAGAGCCATGGGCCTCAAAAGAAATAGAAAACACTCCATGGATGCCCACAAATGTTCAGAGTTTGCTCGAGATTCACCTATTAGACAAGGAAGATGCACCTGGTTCACTATGTCTAGCTGACTCCACAGTTGTACCATGCACTTGGCAGATGATCCAGGACTTGTATGCCAATGTGGCATCACTTGCACCATCATATGATCCCTTATAGATGGTCTACATGCATCTTCGATCTACTTGGAGAACCATGAGGTTATTTGTGTGCCCCTACACCCATTGGGAGCAACACAGGTTTATTATTTGAGGAATAAGGGGTAAACCCCTTGTCCACTACTTCTAGGAGTCCTATTCATCATTATGGCACTTATGGGCTTCATCAAGATTATTAGAAGGCACAACAACATGTATTATTGATCATTCAACCTCTTGAGAGGCTTTTTTTTTTGTTTATGAGGTAGTTTGGTGGGCTTGTCACCAAAAGTTAGTTTTTTTGCACACTATTTTATTGCAGGGGCTAATGTAGGCCTAATTATCAAACTCATTAGAAGGGTATAAATACAAGTGATGAGGATTCATTTTAGAATCATCACTTGAATTGGATTTGTATCTCTTTAGAGAACTTCATTATCCTTCTTGGAGGACGAATTTTAGGAGCATGGAATTAATTTTGATGCTTGGATTATTTTATCTCATCTTGGAGATTCTTGATTGGAAAATTGTTGAAGGTTGGATATACTCTTAATACATGTAGTTACATTTAATGCTATTTTCTCCTTTATTTTTTCCACATACATTGTTGCTGGATTTTCGCTATACTAGGCTAATTTGTTGCATCCATTTATGCGAAGTTGTGGAAATTGGGTTTCTAGATAGTAATGACTCATGTATGGGTCATGTATTATGAAACAATATTCTTAGAGATGATTCTTTACTAAATTTCATCTTGATAAACCATGAATTTTTCAAAACGAAGTATAAAGCTCTTGAAGCTGCTGTCATAATGTTATGTGAAGTTGTCTTTGAGGCCTCCTTGACATAGAAAATTTGATGTCAATAGTCATAATTAATATTGACTCAAAAATATCCCCAAAGGACTAGTCACTGGTCCACCATAAAGGTGATCACTTCAAATTATTTCCTTCTCTCACCTTATTTTTTATAGGTCTAGCCCCATAGGTCTCCTAGGGCATCATTTATCTTGCAAACCACCCACAGGAAAGGTTCAATCTCTTGGCATCACCTGTGCTGGGGTTTATCCTAAGATCCCTCTAATTTTGGAGCAATTACAATGATGGGATTGGGAGATACTCCAAGTGCTATCCTCAAGGTTAATCTTGCCCTTGGTTTCCTTAGGCCTAAAGACCTCATTGGGATTATCACTTTCTCTTTTGTTGAATATTGTTTCCTTCATCCCATTCTCTCCCTAGAATAGGTCAATCATATCATTGGTTTCCAAACTTTTTCCCCTTGACCTAGCCCTTGGGTACACCTAGTCCTATATGGTCCCATACCTCATTAAGGATAATTCTTAAAGGATCACTGGGAATCCAATCCTTAACAAGAATTATAGGGTTTGAGGGCCTCCATTGTAAGATACACACCCTAAAAACTCAAATCTTGGAATTCTCCTTCACTCCTTCCTGGAGAGCCTTTAACCTTACCTTCCAAAGAAATCAAGCCATTCTCTGAGCATCTCTTGTGAATAGGCTCCTTAGGATAACCCCTCACCCTACCATTGGTATATTCATTTATTGATCCTTATTATATAGGGACTCCTCCCATCGGTGAAATTTTGTAAAGAGTAGGGAGCCAAAGCTCAGGTGATAGTGGGATATTGCTCCATTGTTGCCCTTAACCTGGTAGTAGCCCTTCAAGGAAACCATTTTAGGACCACTTCTAGTTTGAGTGGTAACATTTATGGCATTGTTGCCAGGGAAGAAGTAGGTCTCCCACCATGGTGAATCATTAAGGATTTGATTGATTAACACTAATTTTATTATTCCTCTGGCGACTCCACTCATTTTCCGAACCCCTAGTTTGCTTGAAGGTGAAAATATTCTTCCTTTAACTAGGACTATTGCAAAAAGGAAGAAACAAGCTCCATCACTTGTTGAAACCTCTCTTCTTCCTGAGTTTGAAAAGGTTAGTGATCCCACCACAAAAATGACAGCTAGTTCCACCACTGACAAGCCCAAAATGACCAAGAGTGAAAGACATTTGTTTAGGGTCTTTTCCACTTTGAAATTGAGTGACGATCCTAAACCATTACCTAAAAAATATAACCAATGTTTACCCAAGTTCAAAGGTGATGTTACCATGAGTGCCCATGACTTTGTTGAGGAATTCTATTGGCACATGTCCCCTAGGATGATATTTGATGAAGATAGGCTCATGATGATCTTTGATTTATCTCTTAAAGGACAAGAAAGGGAATGGTACCTTAGTCTTCCCCCGACATGCATTGAAGATTCTAATGAATTTGAGGACCTAATCATGAAGGGATGGTCATGAAATTCCCAAGGAACCTTCAATGTTTAGAAGTTTTATCAAATATCTAGGGGAAGGGAAGACATCCAGAAGTTCATTCAAAAGTTTGATAGTGTTAGGTCCCTATAATACTAGTGTATTCCCTTATTATTATTGTCATTGTACCCCTTATTGTTATTGTTGTGCCCATGTTGTCCCCATATTTTTATTTATTGTGCCCCATAGAAGCCCACTATTGTTATTGTTGTGCCCTTACATTATTATTGTTATGTCGGCTCTGATTATATCGTGACCCCTTAGACTCCTATATATAGAAATGAGGTCTTATCATTTGTATCATCAAAGAATTGTTCATTTTTGTAATGTAAAGGAGGTTTCCCCCTCAAATAGGCTACGTTTTAAGTCATTGATCTATCTCTTTCTTATATTTTGTGAACTGGTTGCATAACAATTGGTATCAGAGCTTTGGATTCTAAGGTTTCGCTGCTTCAAACAGGTCATCGTGGAATTTTCGCTATAATTTTTTTTATACTAAGCTTCAGAAGCTAAAATTAAAACCAATTTAAGACAAACTCAGGATGAACTGCATGACCAAATTTTAGATCTTGTATCACTATATTTCCGAAGATATGAACTGAGGAAGTTAGGGTTTTTGCAAGCTCCTGAATTGGATTTCAAACAAGTTACCTTGGGAAAATCATCATAACTTTCTCTTTGGGCATCTGATTCAAATTTTGTAAAAAGTTATAGAAATAAGACAGACTTTAGTTTGTTTGGTATCGTTTTTATAACCTAAGGTCGAAATATTGACGCGTGGCACGTTGTACAAGTTCGCTCTATTAAACTCGTCTATAATTAGGTCATCAAGGGAGATTGAGCATAACTCTTTCTTCGGGAATGAAATTGTGATCAAACTTGTGGGGTTGGAAAGAAGCCTCAGAGGGTTATTACAGGCCAAATTTTTAGAACTTGGAGATCCGAAATTACAGAGTTACAGAAATTTCAAGATCGAGCTCATACAAAGCAGAAAAAAAAAAAAA
>APFE030068715.1:0-35166 GCA_000404065.3 Pinus taeda
ATAGATAGATAGATAGATAGAGAGAGAGAGAGAGAGAGAGAGAGAGAGTAAAAAAAAGTTACAGAATGAAGCTCCAGAGAGAGAGACTAATTGAGTGACATGGGGGAGAGACAGAGGGAGGTGGGAGAGAAGCGAAGAGAGAGGGGACTTGAGATGGAGGGAGAGAGAGTGATGGAGTTGGAGTGGGAGGGAGAGGGAGGTAAGAATAAAGACATATAGAGATATAAATGTGGAGAGATAGAGAGGGAGTGGCAAGGGAGATGGAGAGGGACAGAGGAGAGTTGGAGGGAAGAGAGATAAAAGGGGATACAGGGGGAGAGAAGGGAAAGAAAGAGAGAGATAGGGAGAGGGATGGCGATATATATATAGATATGGATAAATTATGAGTATGTTTGTGGGGTGATATAGAGAGATGGAGAAGGAGATATAGAGGGTGGTAGAGATATACAGGGAAGGGATATAGAGGGAAGAAGAGAGAAATAAAGGGAGGGAGGAATATATATAGATAGATATAAAGAGAGAGTGTTTATGTTATTGGGAGGGTGATATAGAGTGAAAAGGAAGGAGAGATGGAGGGAGATATCAATATAGATGGAGGGGGAGAGAAAGGGAAGAAAATTGCTTTCACTAGATGCATTGATTTCAATGTACATATGTTGTTTTGTAATCCTATTTGATTTCTTGAAAATTTGATGCATTGATTGTTGTGACCTTGATGATTTCTAATTCTATTTGGTTTCTTTCATTAGATGCATTCATTTAATTAAATATGTTAATTTATAATATTTTTTGATTGAGGTTGCATTAGATGTAGTGATTTTAGTGTAGATTTTGATTTCTCATTCTATTTGATTGTTTGCATTAGATGCATTGATTTCAATGAAGATATTGATTTCTCATAAATTATGTATCTAGATATATGGTGTACATTAATTTCAAGGTAATTATTTTAACATTGTGCATTGATTTTAGTGTAAGAAAAAAAAAATATTGATGACGTGCATTATGACTAAGCTTTTGTAGATAACCTCAAACAAAATAAAATCAAATAAAACTTGTGTTTGTAACTTTTACATCGTCACATATTTTAAAATTGAATATATATAACTTATTACAATCATATTTGAGTTTTTAAAATTTGAATAAAACTTAAATTTCCATCACAAGGAATTGATTGAAATACTGGGATAACTACTTGAAATTTTAGGAAATTTGATAACTTTATATAAATTCTACAAATGTTTCCATATGTTATTGTTTGACCTATATATTAAATTTCAATACAATTGACTTATATCATGTTATGGCTAAAGAGTTTTAGATAATCTCAAAATAAATAATGACGAATAAAATGTATTTGTTGCTTAAATGACATCTTTTAATATTAAAATTGAATAAAACTTATTTCAATGTTATTTTTTGTTTTTTAATTGAAGCTTGAGTTAAGAAATTGATCAAAATACTAAAAGTTGTTTTCCATGCATTGTGGTGTATTGGTGGGCCACAAAAAATTCATATATATATTATATATATATATATATAATATATATATATATATTAATATATCTATATCTATATATATAGATATATATATATAGTTTGACTTATAAACGAAATAGAATTTTCACTCGAATTCACTAAAATAGGAAATACAATTTCAATATTTGTTATTGTTTAAAATACATTTTTGAATGCATTAATTGTATCAACATCCTCAAAAACCCTCGGGCACTCGAATTATGTATATTAAACAATTAAAACTCAAGTGTTCAAAAATCTCCATTAGATTTTAATTAAAATTAACCATAAAAAATGGTCATGAAAAAGGTAATTTCATCTATAATTTAGACGATGCCTATATATATATATATATATATATATATATATATATATAATATTATATAACTTTATAATTGAAATAATTTATTTTTAAAAATGAATTGTAATAAAATACATGTTTGTTGCACTAAAAGACACTTTCTACAAGCCAATATGAGGCACGCTTGGAATTATTTTTTTGTTCAATATTAAATTGGTACATGATATATTTTAGCTCATTTTAAGTATAAAAGTTATTTGCATGATAACTTTTAAAATTGTACTTATTTTCCTAGTCTATGAAACTTGAATCAAAATTTAACGTATATTTTACTAATGAAAGTTATATTATATAGAAAAATTATTCAATTAGAGAAATAATTTTAAGAGACTTATTTAAACTTCAAAAATTAAAGAGAATTCATAAAAAAATTAATACAAATCCATAAAATTAGATAGTGAGTACATGTATCAATAAACTATTCCATTGAAAATATATACAAATACAATATAATATATATATATATAATATATATATATATATATATATATATATATATATATATATATATATATATATATATACAGTGCAATCGGCAACAGGGGCAGCCTCGTGACTTGCATTACATGGGGTCGATTATGACTGCTACCTCTATAACCACTGGGAGCTGCACTCGCCCCTCCATACAGCTCCAGGGTAAGTCCGGGGGATTTGAACTCATGACCTTCAGTATGGAGCCTGATTTTCTAACGAACTTCACTGCATTGTGATTACCAACTCACCTACCCCCGTGGGGCTTACAAATTACAAATATCACATGAAAATTCATAAATTGAAATAATAAGCATCCATAAACTACAATAATGTCCTTGATGTACATTCATAAAATGTCCATGTATGGAAATATAAAAAGTATGTATCGCACATGTGAATATTCCCTATGAAATGAGCTTGAAAATATACAAAACATGATACTCTAAGTACCACCATAACTCCTATTTGAGTTCTACAGTTCAAGGTAAGTGTCCATAAGCTAGTACTACCAAATAACACATTCAATTTCAATCTAATTAAATCATTATTTGTAAAAAATAAAAATATGAAAATAAATATATTGAACCACATTTTTTTATTTTAAACATACATACATGAATCTACTAACTAGAGTTGAGTGCAAATGCAAGTATGATAGGATGGGGGTCTGATCATGAATCTGGGTTTGGTGCTCCTCTACTTATGCCTCAATAATTGGGGCCTACATCAATGGACCTACATCATGAGTGCCTCTAAACACAAAATCCCACTCATGTCTCCACATAACAATGAAATCAACATCACTCTACATATGGGCCTATGTACATAATGGAAAAGACAAATTATAACTAGTATACAAATTAATTAGTATATTTATGTAAATTAAAAAAATAAAACGATGAAATATTAGGAATAAATAAGTTTACCTCAATTGTTGGTAAATGTGGTTGTACATAGTGACTCTCCTCCACATTAGTGAACATATAATGTGGAGGTGGAGGTGGTGGAGAATCCATGGAAATGTGCTTTGGTCGAGGATGCCCTGGATGATCAAATTCCGCCTTAGATGACCTCGTATGCTCATCCATGTATCTGAGATGTATCTACATGTTATCATGAACTTATTAGAATAAATTATGCAATCTAATACAAACTAGAAATTTTAATATAAATAATTATGAATGATTTTACAATAAGAGTCAAAAGTTTAGTATATATATGTACTTGGTTTGTGTCATGCAGGTCATGCACCCTCCAGGTCTCATAAATGGCACCATGACACATATATGCATGTGTCAAAAGATGATCAAAGGCTAAAATTGGAAGAAATGCATCATCATCTAAGGCCATTGGTGGATCTCGAGGAAGTGGTGCTTGTTTCCTAATCTCTCCAAGTAATGAAACATGTGCACTAACCAATGATGACTGCATGTTGTCTAAAATAGTCTCTTGCATATCACCATTGAGTTGCGACAACTCCTCTAGCTCTCCATGTAATACCATTCTCCCAGACAGCAATGGAAATAATCTTAGAGGTGTTGGTACATTCCCATGGTCCCTACAAGCCCCCATGCAGTCATAGGCATGTCCCATGCTGGTACCATAAAGATGATATCTCATATCAAGGTAATCTAGCCTCAAATGTAACATAAACTCTACATATAAATGTTTAGAAAAATAAACTACGACATGGTCATGGTTGAGGAAATTTCCCCATGATACAATGGATCTATCATACATGAAAGGGGTTGTATTAACATTACTAAAATATTTTAGTGGAGTTCGACTTTTATGTCTAGCAAGGTGACCATGAGGGATGCCAAAAAACTCCTCACAAACATCAATGTCCTTGGTCGCCTCTTTAAGCACCTCCCAAGAATCTCGGCCTCTAACTTCATGCATCCTAAACCTATGTATGAAATTTAATATGTGGTTATGTGGGCCCAACCTCTGGTATGTCTCAAACAACCTAGTCATGCTATCCAACATCAAAGACAATGTAAGGCAGGTCAATGAATTGGTAGGGATATTCTTTATCTCTGTTGTGATTCGTGTATGGTTGTTCATAATATCGCTTAATGTTATCTAATTTTTTGCTTCATCTCATGGAGGGATCGATGTTGTAGTCTGATCGTCAGCTTCGACTTTTTGATGACCTGTAAATCATAAAAATAATTTAACACATATATAATTAACAAACTAGAAACATAATAACATATACATTAAATTCAAACACATCCATGGAAGACAATTTAAAATTTAAAGACATAAACACATAAAGTTTAAAGAAGATTTAAAAATGTAGGAGATGTACTTGAAATGGGTTAAGACAGTCCACTCGATTTACAAGAATGGTCATCAATACAGACAAAAACATTGCCTATGACACTCTGATTAACATGGGAGGTAGGATTTACTAAGGGAACATGAACTCTTGGTGGGCTACATGATCTATCATGAGACCGACCATGTTTAAAAACCCCTCACACTATGATGGCATGTAGTTGAGGCACATATATGGGATGCCTCAGCATATTACATATAATACATATAAACTAATCCAATATTTTGTTTGGACAAAAAAACGATTTCTAAACTCAAGCAGAATAATCTAGCGTGGAGTCCTAAACATTAGAGTTCATTTTTTGATAATTTATCAACCAAAGTACATTGAATTTCATGTAAACACAATTGAAAGAAGTGATCAAATCTACCCTCACACTTTTTCTTGTTTCTAAATAATGAATTTCATTCATAGCACAACTATATGTAAATATATCTATAAAAATTTGAAATAAACCTATTTAAAAACCTAATAAAATTTCATGTCAACCAAGTAATACAATACATTTTAAGTTCTTAATATTTTACTTTGACATATGACATGTGTTAGGTACAACCATGTGAATACAATGTTTCATGTACAACACACTACATAATGAAACAATATGGTACAAATTAGAATAGAGTCTAAATGCTTTTATTCACTAGAAAAAATTCACTTTTTATGATTGATTTAATTTATCTATCAATGATGCATTGCTGAAACATAAACTTTTATATATAATGTCAAATAACCTCATGTTATGATAAATAGTTATAGAACTATATGTAATGTTATAATATATAACATTACAATAGTTAAATATATACATAGTTATATTTATAAGTATATAGTTTTAAGCTTATATGTTACGTTAAATAATTAAAAAAAGTGTTGACTAATTTTATGTTATGTTTAATAGTTCTTAAAATATGAAAATTATGATATATATTTTATATATAGAACTATAATGTATATTTTTGTGATGTTATAGTTTATACATAGTTATATTTATAATTATATAGTTTTTAATGAGTTGTAATTGTGTGTGTGTGTGTGTGTTATATATATATAATATATATATTATCTCTTTTAGATTTTTAACTTTAAAGATTAAGGTTTTATTTTCAAAACTAGACTTGTACTATATTTATTATTAAAAAACTATCTAAAATATAAATTAATTTAAATTTAAAATAATAAAATAAAATAATTCTTCTTATTTTATTAACAGATGTTCACTATGAGCAACCATATTTGCGAGGCCCCTATCCTTGCGGTAGTCTTTCAACCGCACATAGCCACATGGAACACCGCTACCCAATTTATTTTCACCAATACTCTTAAGTACCGACTACGCCTAACATTTAACACTTAGAATATTTTTTAACTTTTGCTAAGCATTCATCCTCTTAGCAGAGTGGAAATGCATTAATCATACTCATTTATAAACATACGCACAATGGATACAATCCTATTTAATGGGAGGGGCAACTCCGTCATTAGAGTTTTGCCAAATAATGATGATAATAATATTTTACAAGTAAATATACAAGTAAAAGCTTTGTGAGGGAACCTTGAGTTTCACCTCTACAATTATGTCGAAACCCAACAATTCAGCCTACATTGTTTAGTAGTGCCCAATTGTCATTCACAAGCACCCACCCGTGTCATTTAGGGTTTCCCATGGCTCATTGGGTGGAGGCGCCCACACGGGCTTCCCTCCGCACTCGTTCATGTCAATTCTGCGATTGTACCTCACTCGCAAGTCTCGCACATCGTCACACTTTCGTGACTCATCTGCAACTCTTGCGGTTCATCACACTTCCATGTCTCAACCCATAGCTCTTAGCATACATGCACTAAAGACTTGCACTTCTGATTTTGTCAACCATCCATAGTTCACCACTTCGAGTAGGGTCACCCCTCCGTGCAGTGACTCCCTCGACAGTCTTCCCATCAGGAAAACGTGCCCTACCATGCAGTGATGCGCTCATTGGTTCACGCACTAAGCAAACGTGCCCCACCTGTGACCTACCACCCAAAAGTTTGTTTTTCTTTCTTCCTTGTTTTGACAGTATGGTCCAGAGCCCGATCACACCTTTCCCTTCTTCATTTTCCCTTCCTTAGCTCATCCAACCTTCGCTAGTACTCGCCTTCGATGTTTGAACTTGTTGAATGATGCCTCCTTCCTCAAGTGCATTCTCCTAACTCATACGCTTTCCTCAAGTATGAAGGTGGGTCGGTGTTCCTAAGATGACCTCTCAATTTTTCCATCACACACCATCTTCATGTCGGCTTGCCCCCATACAATGGCTCATCAAGAACACCTACCCAACGATCCACCATATAAGCTCGCCATCACAATGTTCCATACTTCACAAAATTTTATTTTATTTCCTGGCTCGTTGCACGCAAACTCGTCCAATCGTTGCATATCATTACAACCGACTCATCTGCTGACTGACTTGTCGCCCACCGACTCATTGCACGCCAGCTCATCACATTTAACTAAGGGTGCATCTCACCAACTCATCACACATCACATGCATTACTCATCGGCATGGCATACTCCCCCACTCTAAACGGTTGTCGTCCTTGAAAAAACCATCATACAACATCGCAAAGTGTCACTAGCTCCAACATCCAAAATGTTCATGGTCCCATCTCTTCTTTGCCATCGTACAGACCATAAAGGTCCATGTCTCCATGAATAGGAAAGTCTCCTCAATCCATGACCATCAATGACATCTGCCACAATCTCCACATGTTGCCCCTTCATGGAGGGTTGGTCCCTCCAACTCAAGCTACATAATATCACTGCAACATATGGTGTTGATCCTCATCATGTATCGTCATCATGTGAATTGCTACCATGATACTCCATCCCAATTCTAACATAACTTCGTACACTGATATCCCCCATGACTCGAACTAGATAGGTAGCTAATCCAACTTTCATGCTCAAACCATGAGAATGCACCACCTCATGCCATCATTGGTTTTTTCTGTCAACATCCTATCACAACATCACCTTGATCAAGAATCCATCCCATCTCCATCAAAATGTAAGTAAGACATGTTCAGGTCCATGAAATGGCCTCCATCACATCCGTAAAATGATGCCCATGAAGTTCGTGTTAATGTGCTGCATGTCAATCTATCGCATCTATCCCAACATCACCATCCATATATGTGTAATATCCATCTCCTCAAAATGAGGAGATCCTCTCATCAAACCCACTCTGAATGTGCCAAATCTAGGTCCATGAAGCAACCTCCATCACATGTTTAATATTCCATACCTCAAGTTTGCCAAAGAAACAACTATGCACCTACCTCATCATCCATGTCTTGCCCATGGTTAGAAACCAATCAGCCACCATGTATCAAAAATGGTCAAGTCTCGGCTCAAACCATGCCCAAGTGTTTCCACCAAGGCATCATCATGATCATAACTCCAAAGTGTCTAATCTTGATCATCCCCATCAAGTCACTCTCTGAAACACACCCATAAATTTTCTCAAAGGTATGCACTCCATACTACATCAAAGTTAGATACACCATTGACCTCATCTCCAAAATGCTTTAGATCCTCCAAGCCCACTGTAATATGAAATCTCTAATGGTTGCAACAATCTCAAGTCATCATCAAATCCTATGAATCATTTCCATCCAAAATCTTGGAAAGCATACATGTCTTGGCCTAAAATGTCCCTGCAAGATGCCTCAGCTTTCCATGTAGTAGGAATGCTCTCATAGGTCATAAATCCAACCAGTCTGTGACATTGTTGTATGAGATTGCACAAAATCTCCATTGGCTCACAAGTAAAATGTCTCCATGTGACAGGAGCAAATCCATCTACACAGCATCATTGCTTTGGCACTCTTCATTAGATGTTCATAAGTGACATCTCTACAAGTGCACCTACATAATGTCCCCTGCATAGTGTCTGCCATGCTCCATCTATCCAACTTGATGTCCATGACTCAAGCTACTCATGTTGTCCAATGAAGGAGACCCATCACATCATCGGTCATCTCATCTAAGTCCTCAATCAGGTCTAGTTCCCTCGGTCACTCAAACCATATATAGCATCAATTCATACCACATCATGTCACATAAGTTCCTTTCATCATAGCTCCCCGACTAAAGGGTCCACAAAGACTGCCTCTTGGTCTCAAACATGAGGAAGTCCTCCCAAGTATCATCAAAACTTCATGTGTGTGCCCTTTCTCCAATTTGTCCATGAGTCATGACGGACACTTAGCCAATTCTCCATATGGCTAAAGCATGACCCATCCTCCGCAATGATCATCATGTTCTTCCCTTGTCACGAACATTTTCACTCCCTGCCATGAGGTCACAAATTCCTCCAACAAGTTCTCCAACAGTCAATGGTCCTTGATTCTCAACACAAGGTATCATCTTAGGCATCCATGATAAGATTGTCCATCACATCGACAAAATATTTTTTCCCTTCAATGCATATGGCCCATACTCCAAAAACTCCAATGAGACAACAGTAAAAATAGTACTTAGTGCATAATGAGGCTTCTCCATGTGAGTGTCCTCATCCATCAATGTCTGCAAAATATACGATCCTCGTCCAACTTGAGAAATTTGAATTTCCTCAAGTTCTTCCTCCAGCGTTGTCACATCTACAACATCTCCATAAATCATGACTTCCTCTTATTTATCATTGCAATCTGTAGCTACATCCTGCTCCATTGCCCAACCAAGTCGAAAAAGTATGTTTTCAACCATTTTCTCCAAGACTTCAAGTTCATCTTGAATCTGTGGGTTCTCCTCTTCCATCAGCTTCAACCTGTATAAGGTAACAAAGAGCCTACCTTGGATTTTTTCCCAACTTGCCATGCCTCGTCGTTCAGCATGAACTAAGCACAATGCTTCACCCATGCTAAACCTGTCACAAATTGTAGTAATAACACTTCAGTTCGCAAACCTCGATTCTCTGAATCAAGCTCTGATGTTTGTCACAAAGTGCAATGGGATCAACTTCAACTTGTTCACTAAATCAAGCCTCTGATACGATCCTTCACGCCCCTATCTTGGCAGTAGTCTTTCAACCACACATAGGCAAGTGTGGAACCTCTACCAGATTTATTTTCACAAATACTCTCAAGTACAGACTCTGCCTAACATTCAACACTTGGAATATTTTTCAACTTTTACTAAGCATTCATATTTTTAACACAATGGAAATACATTCATCATCATCATTTGTAAACATATGGAGAGAGGATAAAATCTTCTTTAATGGGAGGGGCAACTGTCTCGCTAGAGTCTACCCAAATAATGATAATAATAATCTTTTACAAGTAAATATACAAGTACAAACTTTGCGAGGGAACCCGAGGTTTCACCTCTACAATTCTATCAAAACCGAACAATAATGTTTGCACTATTCAAGAGTGCCCAACTGTCATTTCGGAGTGCCCACCCCTATCGGTTTGGGTTGGCTGCAGCTCGTCATGTGGAGGCGCCCACCCTAGTCACCCTCTGCACCCGTTTGTGTTAGTTCTACGATCATGCCTCCCCCATAGCTCTTGCAACTTGTCACACTTCCGTGACTCTTCTGCAACTGCTGCAGCTCATCCCACTTTCGTGTCTCTACCCATAGCTCTCAGCGTTCACCACACTGTAGACCCACACTTTTGTTTTTGTAAACTTTGAACAACTCGCCAATTCCAGCAGGGTCGCCCCTCTGCGCATTAATGCCATCCACATTCACTCACCGGGCAAGTGTGCCCCACCATACCGTGACGCCCTTAGTAGTTTTCCTGCGAGGCAGACATTCCCCTCCTGTGACATGCCACCTGAAACTTGGTTGTACTTTCTTCCACGGCTCAATGCTATGGTCCAAAGGCCAAGGCAGCATCATCGTTGCAACTCCATCAACTCCAAAGTGTCTAATCTTGATCATCCCCATCAAGTCAGTCTCCCAAACATACCCATAAACATGCTTAAACGTATGAACACAATACTACATCAAACTCAGATACACCACTGACCTGCACTCCTCAATGCATCAGATCCTCCAAGCCCACTATAATGTGAAGTCTCCAATGGGTGTAGCAATTTCAAGTCATCATGAAATCCTATGGATCACCTCCATCTAACGTCTCGGCAAGCATACATGTCTTGGCCTCAAATATCCTTGCAATATGCCTCAACTCTCCATGTAGTAGGAATGCTCTCATAGACTACTCAAAAATCCAACTAGTCTATGGCGTTGTTGTACAAGAGTGCACAACATCTCCATCGGTTCATAAGTAAAATGTCTCCATGTCACATCAACAAATCTATCTCCATAACATAATTGTTTTGGCACTCCTTATTAGATGTTCATAAGTGACTTCTCTACAAGTGCACCTGCATAATGTCCCTGCATAGTGTCTCTCATGCTTCATCTATCCAACTCAATGTCCATCACTCAAGCTACCCATGTTGTCCTACTAAGTAGACCCATCACGAGATTGGTCATCTCATGCAAGTCCTTAATTAGGTCTAGTTCCGTCAGTCACTAAAACCATATATATCATCAAGGCATATCACAACATGTCACATAAGTCCCTTCCATCATAGCTCCCCCACTAAAGGGTCCACCAAGACTCCCTCTTGGTCCCGACCATGAAGAAGTCCACCCAAGTATCATCAAAACTTCAAGTATGTGCCCTTTCTCCAATCTATCCATGATTCATGCCGAGAACTTATCCAATTATCCATATCGCTAAAGCATGACCCATCCTTCGTAATGATCATCATGTTCCTCCATTGTCACGAGAATTTTCATGCCCTTCCATGAGGTCACAATTGGTCCAACAAATTCTCCAATAGTCAATGGTCCTTGCTTCTCCACACAAGGTGTCATCATAGGCATCCATGATAAGGTTGTCCATTGCATTGGAAAACTATTTTTTCACTTCACTGCATATGGCCCATACTCCAAAATCACCAATGTAACACAAGTAAAGGTAGTACTTACTTCATCATGAGGCTCCTCCATGTGAGTATCCTCACTCATCAATATCTACAAAATGTACGATCTTGGTCCAACTTGAGCTATTGGAATTGCCTCAAGTTCTTCCTCCATCATCATCACATCTGCAACGTCTTCATACATCAGGACTTCCTCTTATTCATAATCACAATCTACAACTACATCTTTTTGCATTCCCCAACCAAGTTGAAGACGTTCGTTTTCAACATTTTCTCCAAGAATTCAAGTTCAACTCGAAACTATGGGTTCTCTTATTTCATCATCTTCAACCTATATAATGTAAGCAAAAACCTCCCTTGGAATTTTTCCCAACTTGCCATGTAATTTCGTTTAGCTTGGCCCAAGCACAATGCTTCACCCTTGCTAAACTTGTCATGAAGTGTAGTAGTAACACTTCAGTCTGTAAACCTCGATTCTCTGAATCAAGGTCTGATCTTTGTCACAAAGTGCAATTGGATCAACTTCAACTCATTCTCTTCATTAGGCCTCTGATACCATCTATCACGACCCTATCGTGGCGGTAGTCTTTCAACCATACAAAGGAAGGTGCAACAACCCTACCCAATTTATTTTCAATAATACTGTCAAGTACAGACTATGCCAAACATTCAACTTTAGAATATTTTTCAAATTTTACTAAGAATTCATCCTTTTAACACAACGAAAATACATCCATCATGATCATTTATAAACATATGCACAACGAATACGATCTCTTTTAATGGGAGGGACAACTCCCTGGTTAGAGTCTGGCCAAATAATGATAATAATAATCTTTTACATGTAAATGTACAAGTACAACCTTTGTGAGGGAACCCTAGGTTTCACCTCTACAATTCTGTCAAAACCCAAAAATTCAGCTTACACCATTCAACAGTGCCCAACTGTCATATAGGAGCCCCCACCACTACCGAGCTGGGTCGCTCACAGCTTGTCGGGCAGAGGTGCACACCCGGGTCGCCCTCCACACTCATTCATGTTAGTTCTATGATCGTACGTCACTCACAGCTCTCGCAAATCATTGCAATTTCATGACTTGTCTGCAACTCCTACAACTCATCAAACTTCCATGTCTCGACCCATAGCTCTTGGCATTCACCACACCACAGACCCGCACTTGCATTTTTTTCAACCTTCTACAACTAGCCAGTTAGGGCAAGGTCACCTGTCCATGCATTGACCCCTTTCACAGTTTGTTTGTCGGGCAGACATGCCCCACCATGACGTGATGCCCTTAGTGGTTTTCTTGTTGGCAGACTTTCCCTACCTACTACCTGCCACTCGAAACTCAGTTCTACTTTCTTCCTCGGCTCGATGCTATGGTCCAGAGCCCCCTTGCACCTTGCCCTTCTTCTTTTTCCCTTCCTTACATCTTCCACCCTTCATTAGAACTTGCCTTGGATGTTTGAAGTTGTTGAATGATGCCTCCTTCCTCAAGTGCAACCTCTTAGCTTGATAAAAAAATGGGGCACTTAGGATTCTTGTCCAACTTATAAGAACCTATCCCACTCCCAAAGCTTCAAATATTCCCAAGTCTTATTGATTAACCAATGTGGAATTAATAAGTGCTTAATATTAATGTGTATGCTGGTATTTGTTTTAAATTGTTCACGTGTTGTAAATTAATGTGCTGAAACTGATATATAAATACATATAACAATAAATAATGCAACAATAAAACAAACACATAAGACAACAATTTAACTTGGAGTTCACCCAAAACTCTTGGGCTACATCTCCTTAAGCTCTAGTCAACTTGACTAGGCTCTCTACGATTATGGCAAGTCCTTTTATAAGCTCTAGCTCTTGGCTCTGGCTCTTGGCTCTCACTCTCGCTCTATCTCTTTGGCTCTGGCTTCTTTGACTCTGTGCAATTTACAGCTCTGTGGCCTTTCACTTGAACTTCAAGTGAATCCCTTGGTTCCTTTGCGCTTCATCTTTTTCTTTCTGCGTTGCTTATTTTCAGTCCCTCTGCTCAATTGAGTTCTCTCTCTTTCAATTGCCCTAGCATCCTGCTTTGGCTTAGCTTTTTTTTTGCTTCTTTCTTAGCAGTGCTTATTACCTTCTTTTTGTGTCATTATGTGGCTTTTAGCCAATCGATGTTGTCTGTTCATTTTCTCTCTCGAGCTCTTTGGCTTTCGGCCTCTGTCCACTCGAATCCCTCTTTTGAGCATTAAGAATCACTATATAACAACTTTAGGGGAGGTGGCCACCTGTTCCACAATGGAAAGTACCTTCGGGCTTTGAAATCCCCTAGAATAGTGTTTTCTATTTACACTAAAAAAACGATAAAACACAAGAAAAATCGTCAATCTGCCCTTTTTTGGACTTCAAATATTATGAATTCCACCTTATCTTTTATCAAGTACACCTTTTAAATCGCCATCCCAAGTCACATAGGCATTTTCCGTGGTTTTCTTTTGTATTTTTTAAAATACATTAAACATTGCAAAATCCCATTGGAGGACCTTATGACAGACTTGACATATTATATATTTGCATTCATAAACCCATCGGGTCCAACTATGTGTTGCAAGTTGCAATATAGCGTGGACCCAGGGTGAGCCATATGGCATGGCCTAGATTCACACAATCCATCGATGCTAATATCAGCGATCGCAACATCGCTTCGCCCGGGGTCTCGCCTTTCCTCATGGCATCGCCGATTGCAATCCACAGTCACAACATCGTTCGGTGCAGGGGTCACCCCTTTGCCTTGTGTCATGCCCACTGCCAATAGCGATCGACCAATTTTGGTGATCGACGTATCACAATATCTCATCGCTCGGGACCTTTGCCTTGGGTATACACCGCGTGCCTGCGATTCGACCCACCGATTTGATCATTGGAGGTCGCTAATTGGGGGTGCATTCCACCCAACCTTAAGTTCTCCTCTTTGCTTCATGCAATGCAATTTTCCCTTATAATGGTCTTTTTCCCATTTTAAAAGGATTTTTGCTTCTTTTCCCAAAGAACAAGGCATATTTCTGCAATAAATTTTGCATCATACGTCTATTTTTTCCCATTCGAGTTATAGTAGATTCAAAATGAGATGATCTCTACAATGGGGCTAGTTCCAGGAACTTCCTTGGACATTCATTTTTCCTCTATGAGGAACACCTTGACTTAGGAATCTATCCAAAATTCATTTTGGATCACGCCTTCCCACTAAAAGAACTTTTGGTCTCCAAAAGACTGATATACTGATCTAAACAGTAAATGAGAGTGACTAACCCTCTTCTTTCAACCTCCCTACACTTTCCTTGCATAGTGCCTCTGAACCAAAGTTTCTGACCACTTTCCTTCTTGGATGGGCTAGTCCTCCCGGGAAGAACTATCTTCCTCCTTGCCTTCCTGCAGAACTTCTACTGAAATGGTTACAGAAGGTAGTTTGAATTTCCCTACCCTGATCATTGATCCAAGGTGGCTTAAAAAAATGTGAAGTTCATCTGCTCCATAGAATAATCATTTGTACCTGTTTGGAAGGTTGCCAACAACAATTGTTAACAACAGTAGGCATACAGACAACTACTTGATGGACTAAAATATTGCTTCAACAAAAGAAACAGATTTCACATCTTGTGAACACCTCCATGTCCTGTATCTGCATACAAATTATGGACTAGACAAAAATCACACAAAACATGCCTTTAGAAACAAATGACTCTTCAAGTCAAGCATGTAGAAAAATACCATTAGGACTCTTTTCAAAAGATAAAACATTTCATCACTATCTCCATCTTGGAGGCCAAGTTAACTTCTTTCAAGTCAACATACATCCATGTTTAAAGCAATCAATCCTTCAAGTTAATTACACATACATGTTCAAAACATGGAGAACATGAGCATCCCTGTGTTCATGCACATCATGCTTGTGCATGCATTTCATCCTTCAACTTTCACTTAAGCACATTGTACTTTTGAAGCTTAAATGAAATATAATGTTGCAGCAACAAAGTGAGTCTCCCACTCAATATTTTCCACTCACCATCTTGGTAGAAACATGCAACTTTCATCTCATCAACAAAGAAATGCAATCCTGAATTGGAAAATAACTTTAACCATTTCTTACCAATCCCATTCAAAGGATTTTCCTTTGTCTATACATCAACATCAACATGTGAATCATTTTGAAACACATTATTTATGGAAACATCCTTTCCATTTCTGCCATCTTATCTTCCACTTTCTTTAGATTTGGTGGGAGCATTGTTGGATTCAGAGTCCAGAACCTCTCACCAAGATGCCCTTGCTTATGGCAGTAAGTGTAACACATGTGCATCCTCTTGACAACATGATTTGCCTTGTCCAATGGACCCTTGGCTTTTTGCTTCTTTTCCTTCAAAAGTTTCGTGTATGTGGCCATTATCTTCCAACATCTAGAAACATGATGGTTATCCAAACCACAAAAGGAACATGCAATTATTTTCCCATGCTTGTGTGGAAATTTACCATGCTTTACAAAATCAAAAGGGATGTGTTTAGAACCATATTTATACCTGCCTCTTTCACCTTTATTGCCTTGAAGAGGAGGTGAAGCAAATGAAGAAGTGGCTCCCTTTGGAACACCATCAATCTCTTCACGGTTGTTAGAGTTTCCACAACTCTCTGGTTCAAGTGTGTGTTTCTATACACCTGCATCCTGCAAGTGATGTTTCAAGCTATTACATTCCTCCTGAACACAATCTTCACACTATGCATTTCAACCCCTCCTTGGAGCTATTTCAATGGCCTTCATGGCAGCTTTGGAATTCTCTCCATAAGACTGTCCATAGCCAATACCAAAATACTTAGGCCTTTCCTCAACCATTACTGGTTCAACAATACCTTGTGCATGCTTTCCTCAGCCCTTCTCTTCATAGCCCATCTTGGAAATTATCTTGGAACCCATGCCTCTAGTACGTTTTTCAAAAGAACCAATATAAGAATTCTAAGAGGAATTTGAAGACAAATTGTAATGGTTTAACTCTTCTTCAAACTTATAATTGACTAAATCTTCTTGGGAAACAAAGAGCTATGTCTCCAACTCATGCTCCTTTTCAGGTTCATATTTGCAATATGAAGTTGCCTCTCCATTTCCTGCAATTTGTGAGAAATAAACTACTTCTCTTCCTTCATGGAATTCAATTTCTCTCTAAGTATGTTGCTCTTCCTTCCATCCTCATACATTTCTCTCACCATATCCATCATGGTTGACAAGTCTTTCTTCATATCTTCATCAAAGAGTATCGTGATGAAGAAAGAAGAATTTGAGGACTCACTTGTAGAAGTTGTCATTATAATAGTAAACAAAAGAACTTCAAACAAGACTAATAAAGTGTTTTATTAAGAAACTTTTCGCAACAAACTTATTGTGCTTCAAGGATTGCTTTGAGGGCCTTTGGAATAGAAGAATTCCTTGAGCCCTTCTTCCTTCTTGTCCTTCCTGGAATAAGCTATCAACAACTTTCCCTTCACCTCTGTAAATTCAGATAATATTCAGTCTGCAACAAGCATACATCAATCAGACAATCAACAATCAATCCTTGACTACCCAAAGGCCTTTCATACAAGCAATATTTTCTGTGTCAATCAAGCATTTTGATATAACCTCCTTTGAAGGTGGGTTTAATCAAACTTAAGCTCTAATACCACATGATTACAAAATGGGGCACTTAGGCTTCTTGACCAACTTACAAGAACCTCTCCCACTCCCAAAGCTTTAAATGTTCCCAAGTCTTATTTATTAACCAATGCAGAATTAATGAGTGCTTAATATTAAGGTGTATGCTGGTATTTGTTTTAAACTGTTGAGGTGTTGTAACTTAATGTGTTGAAACTGATATATAAAAACATATAATAGTAAATAATGCAGCAGAAAAACAAACACAGAAGACATCAATTTAAGTTGGAGTTCACCCAAAGCTCTTGGGCTACATCTCCTTGAGCTCTAGTGAACTTGACTAGGCTCTGTAGGATTATGGCAGGTCCTTTTACAAGCTCTTTGCTCAACTCCACTATTTTACATAGGAACAATGGGCTCAGAACACCATCTCTCCCTCGCTCTTGAGGCTCTCAGCTTTCTCACTCTCACTCTTGGCTCTGTCTCTTGGCTCTGGCTCTCGTTCTGGTTCTTCAGATCTCGCTTCTTTGCCTCTTTGTAATTTACATCTCTTTGCAATTTACAGCTCCCTCGCCTTTCACTTGAACTCCAAGTGACTCCCTTGGCTACTTTGCGCTTCATCTTTTGCTTTCTATGTTGATTTTTTTCATTCCCTCTCGTCAGTTGAGCTCTCTCTCTCTCTCAATTGCCCTAGCTTCCTACTTTGGCTTTTCTTTTTTTGCTCCTGTCTCAGCACTACTTATTATCTTCCTTTTCTATCATTCTATGGCTTTTAGCCAATCGACGTTGTCTGTTCATTTTCCCTCTCCGGATCTTTGGCTTCTCGCCTCTGTCCACTTGAATGCATCTTCTGAGTGTTAGCAATCACTTCATAACGTCTTTAGGGGAGGTGGCCACCTATTCCACAATGGAAAGGACCTTCAGGCCTTTGAAATCCCCTAGAATAGAGTTCTCTATTTACATAGAGAAAAATGTTAAAACGCAGGAAAAATCATCAATCTACTATTTTTTTCGGACTTCAAATATTATGAACTTCACCTTATCTTTTATCTAGTTTGGCTTTTAAATTTCCATCTCAAGTCCCATAGGAGGTTCCATGGTTTTCTTTTGTATTTTTAAAAATACATTAAAAATTGTGAAATCCCGTCGGGGGACCTTATAGTAGACTTGATGTATTATATATTTGCATTCATAAACCCGTCACATCCGAATATGTATTGTAAGTCACAGTATCGTGTGGACCCGGGGTAAGCCATATGGTGTGGCCTATGCCAACGTGATCTACTAATCCCGATGTTCGCGATCATGATATCGCTTAGCCCTGGGTCATGCCTTTGCCTCGTGGCATCGCAGATTTCGATCCACCAATATCAGTGATCACAACATTGCTCAACATGGGGGTCCCACCTTTGCCTCATGTCATGGCCACTGCCAATGTCGATCGGTCGATTTTGGTGATTGGCATATCTCAATATCACATCGTCGAGGACCTTCTCTTTGGGTATACACCGCTTGCCTCTAATCCGACCCGCCGATCCAATCATCGAAGGTCACTAATCGAGGGTGCCTTTCACCTGGCCTTAAGTCCTCCTCTTTGCCGCATGCGATGTGATTTTCCCTTATAAGGGTCTTTTGCTCATTTTTAAATAATTTTTCCCTCTTTTCCCAAAGAACAAGGCATCTTCTTTCTGTTATAAATTTTCGATCCTATGTCTACTTTTGCCCATTCTAGTTGGAGTAGATTCAAAATGAGATGACCTCTGCAATGGGGCTAGTTCGAGGAACTTCCTTGGACTTTGATTTTTCCTCTGCGAGGAACATCCTGACTTAGGAATCTATCCAAAATCCATTTTGGGCTAGAACTTATACACTTTCCTCAAGTATGAAGGTGGGTTAGCCTCCCCACATCGACCTCTCAATTTCACCATTGCACCACATCCTCACATTAACTCACCCTCATTCAATGGTTGATTAGGTCCACCTACCCAAATATGCATCGTATAAGCTCGTCATCACAATTTTCCATACTTAGCCCAATTTTCTCCTCTCTTAGCTCATTGCACTCCAACGTGTCGCATCGTCGCATATCGCCGCAACAGAATCACCCACTCGCTA
This sequence comes from Pinus taeda, assembly GCA_000404065.3. NCBI lineage: Eukaryota > Viridiplantae > Streptophyta > Pinopsida > Pinales > Pinaceae > Pinus > Pinus taeda. Next base: position 19,419 of record APFE030068715.1, read on the forward strand.
ACTTGTTGCCGACTCACTCGTCGCAATAGCTCTTCACCCACCAACTAGTCCCCTACCAACTTGTCGCATGCCTTGTCGTTGCGTTTAACCTTTGGAGCATCACCCCAACTCGTTGTACGTCACATGCATGACTCATGGGTGTTACAATATTCATCATGTCAATCTCAAGCTTATAATTTACTTATTTGTTAGTCACACTTCTGTTGCTTTCTATTTTGGAGATTTTTGGGGCATATTTTTGGGCAAATTTGCTAGAAATTTAAAATGCGTTTTAAATAACAAAAAAGGAAAAAAATTGAAAATTTATTTCACAAAATCCTAAAAACAACGTTAAAACCTAAAATTATTAGGAAAAAAAAATATTTTTACCATTCAAAGTTAGGAAATATGCATTTAATACACAAACATTGCAATTAAGAAATAAATTAAAAGCCTATATATATAAATAATAATACTTATATATATATATATTATTTTATATATATCTATTGGTTCGAAAGTGTTTTCTAGGTTTTATTGAAAGCTTTTTTTAATAAAGATATTCTTTGGTGGAGTTTTTTGTCAGATTTTATAAGTTTCTTTTAAGGGTGTTTTTTTGTGGTTTTCGTAGTTTTTGTATGATTTCATGGTTTCATTGTTTTTTTCTAATTATTTTGTTGCATTTTGCAAAAAAGATAAAATAAGAAAGAGAAAGTGTTTCATGGTTTGGTGAATTTTTTTAATTAATTTGTTACATTTTGCAAAAGAAATTAAATAAGAAAGACAAAGGTGGTTGGAGAGATTGATTTGAATGTTGCATTTCTTAATCGATCTCAATAATATCGATCCAGTTATTCTCAAACTCTTTGTGGAGGTCCTACAGTCTGTGCAAATGGCGCACTTAGAGTGCCAGAGCACTATATATTTAAAAAGAAGGGCTCAATCGAGCCTTAATGATTTAAGGAGCCCTAAATCTCAATTAGGAACTATGGCTCAATACAGCGTTATAGATTGATAAAGGATTAGTTTTTATTCCTTGATCATGCTTCTATTTTAGCAACAAAGGAGTTGGATCAAGGCTCGATGAAGTGCTTAAATGGCTGGATCGAGCCATTTTTTTTTCCACCCAAATGCACAATATTTTTCCGAAAAATGTAACCTAACTTGATGCTTTCACCCATGGCCAAAATTTCCCCTACAATCAAGATTAACATTTCGAATAAACTAGGGGTTGAAGAAAATGTCACCTTGGGGCACAATGTACAATGGAAAAAATTGAAGCTTACACATAGTTATTCAAATAATTCCATGATGTTTTCACCTCGTCTTATTATGAGATCCCGAGACTTGATCCCAACACTGTAGAACATCATATTGAGAGATGGCATAGTGCCATTACACTGTGGGGAAAGAAAAGGCCTATCGATCCTTCCAAGTGCAATGTTATTAAAGCCGAAATCGATAAGCTTAAGGAGGCTATATTCATTTATTTTATTAAGTACACCACATGGGTGTCCAACGCTATTCCCATTCTATAGAAAAAAGGCATGATTAATGTTTGTACGGACTTTCATGATCTGAATAGAGCTTGTCCCAAAGACAATTTCCAGACACCTTTCATTGACAAAATAATTGACGAGTGTGCGGGACATGAGGTCCTTTCCTTTACGGATGAATTGTTGAGGTACACCAAATACGTATTCACTTTTCTTATCAACTTGAAACAACTTTTACTATTTCGTTGGGAACATTTCCTTATAGGGTCATGCCTTTGAGTTTAAAGAAAAATCGGGCTACTTTTTAGTGTGTCATGCCCTATTGTTTTGACCACATGGCTCACATTATCCATTTGTATCTCAATGATATCATTTCTCATTCCAAGTTCGAGTTGCAACACCTTAATTATTTGTGTACAATCTTCCTTTGACGTTGCAAGTATAACATTCACCTCAATCCCATTACATGTGTATTTTGTGTTCCTTCCAAACAATTTTTGGGCTTCATTGTGTCCAAATATGGTATCGACCTTGACCCTTTCAAAGTTCAAGACATTCTTGAACATCCTCCTCCTCGCACTCTTCACCAACTCAAGAGCCTCCAAGGCAAAGCTAACTTTCTTTGTTATTTTTTACTCACCACGCCACCACTATTCATGGGTTTCATTGAATCCTTCGATCTAACATTCCATTTGTTTAGGATGATCAAGCTCCATAGTATTTTGATGCCCTCAAATGTGCCCTCACTTCTTCTCCCTTGATCAACCCACCTAACTTTGAGAGGGACTTCATCTTCTATGTTTTGTCTTCCACGTATTTGGTTGTTGGGGTCTTAATATAGGAAGCTAGAACTTGAAATGACACTTCATCTATTATGTGAGTAATAAATTTAACGAACGTTGTGTGCCCCTTTTTCTCATAAAGAAAGTTTGACCGTCGCTATTATGTTCTCTGTCATAAACGTTTTCATTATATCCTTATATGTCATAAACGTTTTCATTATATCCTTACATGTACCACAAAGGTAATCACTAATTCAAACCCCATGGCCTTCTTATTGATTTGGTAGATCATGAATGGGAAGTATGCACAGTGTATCATCATCCTCTGTGAATTTGATTTTGAATTTGTCACCCCTAAGATTAAGGAAAGTTTAGACCTTGCTAAATTTATCTCCGACTTTCCTACTCATGCACATGATTTTCCAGTAAATGGCGACCTTCTAAATGAACACTTGTTCGCAATAACCTATGATGATCCTTGGTATGGAAACATCCTCACCTATTCCAGAACCCACAAATTTGCACCCCATCTCACTCGTGATGATCGACGACATATTCGACATCAAGCCCCTCTTTACCTCCTCATTGGTGATGATCTTTACTGTTAGGGTGCTCACAGTGTCCTTCATCATCGTCTTACCCATGCTAAAGATGAGAAAGTTCTCAATACCTATCACAATGGTGCTTGTTGTGGTCATTTATTGAGAATGGCCACTGCTTAGAAAATCATTTGTGTGAGATACTTTTTGCCTTCTCTCTTTATTGAATGTATTGAGGTAGTTAAACACTATCCCAATTGTCAATTTTTGCCCCAAATTCTTGAGATCCACTTGCTCCCCTCTATCCTGTGAGTTCTATATGCAAATTGGTGATCACTTTTAAGGATTGTCAAGCACGATTTTGTGATAGCCATATGTATATTATCATGGTCGTAAACTATTTCACCAAATGGTTTGAAGCCATTCCCACATTCATTAACACTACAACTAATGCAACATCTTCTTCTTTAACCATGTTATCACTCAATTCGAGGTTTGGAAACAATTGATTTCCTACCAAGGCTCACACTATGAAGATGAGATTTAGTGTGAGCTATCCTCACTATTGGGTTTTGAAAACAAATATTCATTAGGATATTCTCCCCAAGGAAATGGACAAGTTGAGGGTGTCAATAAGATACTGAAAAGTGTGCTTCAATAGATGGTGAATAAACACAAGACCAACTAGCATATGATGCTCTTCCATGTGTTGTTGGCCTATAGCACTTCTATTAAAACCGCCACTCAATTGACTCCTTTCCACCTTGTTTATGGACACGAGGAAATATTATGAATCAAGTGTGATTCCCCTCCCTCCACTTTGTTGCCAAACTCCTCTTAGAAAGCTAACCTTTAGAGCAAAGACTCATCATGCTAGAGCATGCCAATGAAGATCATTATGTTGTTTTGCGAACCAATGAACCAACTAAAAAGTGCACCAAAGCTCAATATGACCGTAAAGTCCACCTTGGCACCATTCATGAAGGCGACCTTGTTCTTGTCTATGGCCAATATCATGATGTCCTCAGGCATGGGATGTTTGAACCATTATGGCATGGTCCTTAAACCATATGTTATTTCTTAGGAAAGGGGGCATGCCTTTTATAGGGTCGAAGGGGTGAGATTCTCCCTAACCCTCACAATGCACTCTACGTGAAGAAATTCTACCCATAACATTTCCCATTGAAATGCATCTTGTTAGTCTTTTCTTTCTAGATTTAGGTAGCTTGCATCTGCCATCATCTCATTCATTGTCTTCTTGCACCTTTTAGATGGATCCCTTATCAACGCCATATATCTATTACGCCAATGGTATGAGTTTCTTCTCCACTAATCTAGCGTGGATAGCTTGGGCCATTTTCTACCCTTTGCATTTGTTAGTCCACTCAAACAAGGTCTCCATGGATGTGCTGCCAATAATCACGTAGAATGTGATGTAGTGATAAGTTTATTAGAAAATGTCGGTAATAGTCACATCCTTAAGCTTCATCTTTGTCTCCATTCCTTGTTATTCGTGAGGCAATTGAATGATGTTTATCATGTGCATAATATTATCCTATTTAGGAAATATCTACAAATTATGTTTTTGGCATTTGAATTTGAATCCATTTCATTCAATCATGTTCATAGAGCACAAAATAACTATGTAGATACCATTGCAAACAACATTCTAGATTGACATTTATCACATGGGTATACAACAAGGCATCCATAAAATAAACAAATAGTGAATGACATTGTAAAAAATATGCATAACCATATTATGTATCATAATAACCACCATATAGTGTTTGGAGTACACTACTCTAAATACATTGGACATGCTACATAAAAAAATGTGAGCACCTATGCCTAATCACTATCCTCTCTTGGCTAGGGTGCAAATGGGGTCTCTCCCTAAGCTCACAAGTATCTAAAAATCTCATAGGCCATAGTTGTGTGTCACTGAAACGGCTGAGAGGCCATAGTTGTGGGTCACTCAAAGGGAAGACTAATACACACATATTTGTATTGATCTTCTAGCTCATGCCACGCATGCTGAGTCACACACGTCAATTCTAAGTAGAACCTACAACGAAGATCTCTAGTAATGCATCACTATTTGGCTTGTGTTGTGATGTGAGTCCCCTATCTCTAGACCCACTTAAGCTCAATCCATCCCTTGGTATTGTCTTTTAAATGAGGGGAATGTTAGAAGGTTGAGGCAGCTCCTCACCAATTTGAATAAGAAAATGATTAAATTGCAAAAGGTGTAAATCACTAAGATTGTTGGTTTGTATAAGATATTTTTAGTCTCATGGATGTTAAAATATCATCCATTCATTCATCCATATATACAATATATAATTTTTTTAATATTCTTTTAAATATTACTCTAAAATATTCATAAAAAGTAAATATTAAAAAACTTAATATAATTTATATATGGTATGTGAGCATTCACAAGACATTATAAATGATTCATTCATCGATATATGTAATATATAATTTTTGAATATTCTTTTAAATATTACTCTAAAATATTAATTGAAAAAAGTGATATTAAAAAAATTAATATAGCTACCCCAAAAATTTCTCTTATGTGATTTCTACCCAAAGACATTGGTTAATTCATTATGGATCAGAGAAGCATGAATACAAAAACATTAATATAGTTTATATATGGTATGTGAGGATTCACAAGATACTATAAATGATATTAACTAATATTGATTGACATAGGAGTAGTCTAACTTATAGACTAAATGACATTTTTCACTAGAATTTTTTTCATTTTAATTTTAAGAGAAATATTTTTTTTTTAAGTTGAATTTAAGTTGTTTAATCTATATAAGCCTCTAGATTTTAGATGTGCTTAACCCTTTTATTTATTCAAAAAAAGCATTGTGTTTAGTGCCACTTTGGGTGAAAAATTCAAGCATTTAAACTAGTTTTTTGAGTGTATATATGGATTCAGCACCATGAAAGGTGTAGGGCACTTGGATTGTGCACTTATTAGGGCACTTAGATTGTGAGACCAAAAAAACCCCACAGGAAAAGCTTCCAAAAAAATCTCACTAAAAACAAATCTATTCAGAAATGTATTTTAAACAATAAAAATTACAATCTTGCTTAAAATTGTATCACCAATTTAAATTGAAAAAAATTGTTTTTTATATATTTAAACTAAACAAACATCCATGATTTGACAACTGCTCTAATTTCATCAGTAAAAAAATTAAAAAACTTAAAAACTCTTAATTTAAGTCATTCTTAGTAAAATACCCAGAATTTAAGTGGTTCTTAGTAAAATAGCCAGATTTTTTTTGTTAAGTTAATTCAATATATTTATTAATATATAATATTTATATTTGAAGAAATAAAATAATAATTATTATGTAAAACTAAAAGATTATTTTTTAATATTATATTCTTTTGCCGTACAAAGTTTCTTTTTACATTAAAAGTAACGACACAAAGCGGTTTAATTTGTTAGTTGATTTTAAAATGATGGACTCACGTATTTATCTTCAAATTAAATCAATTTGTGTTTTCACACCTTTCATTGGAAAATTAGTGGGGTTGTATTCACATTGGTTCGATTCATATCAAGAGGCCTGTATTTTATTGCATATTGCTATATAAAAGCCAATAGCATTTGTGTTTCAAGTGAGAGTTTTGGGATCACGGTTTATTTTCCTCAATGGAAGACACACCTTTCATTGAAAAATTAGTGAGGTTTTGTTCACATTGGTTCGCTTCATATCAAAAGCTCTGTATTTTATTGCATATTGCTATATAAAAGCCAATAGCATTTGTGTTTAAGTGAGTTTTGTGATCGACGAGTTTTGCGATCACGGTTTATTTTCCTCAACGGAAGATACACCTTTCATTGGAAAATTAGTGAGGTTATGTTCAGATTGGTTTAATTCATATCAAAAGGTCTGTATTTTATTGCCTATTGCTATATAAAAGGCAATAGCATTTGTTTTTCAAGTAAGAGTTTTGTGATGGATGAGTTTTGGGATCACAGTTTATTTTCCTCAATGCAAGATGAGGAAGACCCTGCAAATTGTTAAGAGATGTTTGAACAGCCAAATAAGCAAGTCTTGCCTAAGCCAGATATGGTGTCTTCTGCAGCAGGCTACTCTCAATTTGATAACAATCTTCAGTTCCCAGCGGGTGGGAATATACATGTTTCCTGACAGGGACACTTTCTCCAGAGTCCATTTGGTGTATCTGGGCGGAGCAGGACTGGTCTAGTTTCACCAGATGGACCTTCATCCCAAATTCAACCTGTCGTTGGGTATGGACAGCTCTGCGAGCATGCGGATCAGAGACAATACGCTGCCAGCTGGTACTCTTCACTTTTTTAGGGTTTTAGGGTTTTTGTTTCTAGGTTTGTTGTCTTTTGCTTTAACTTGTAAATTGCAAGGATGCACTGTTATATGGACTGTTATATTGCAGAATGCTGGTCTCGAGATACATGAGAATGATCCGCTGGAATCAGTGCCAACTGCTAACGATGCTTCGGGTGGCTCTCCAACTGCTAACGATGTTTCGGGTGGCTCTCGAGAGTCACTAGTTAGGGCTACTGCAGGTCACGCTACTGATCCTAAGAGTATAGCTGCACGGGTGAGCGAATATGTTTCTTTGTACATTTTTTTGGTTGAAAATAGCTTACATAGGGCAAATAGCTTTGTGAACCGTGAAAACATTGACGGTGCAGAAAACTGATCGTATATTTCTCTTTAAAACCTTTTCAGCTCGGAAATGTTTTAACATTGTCTACTAATTATAGTGTGTCCTCTGGCAGGATTGCAAAAGCAAGATTTCCAAAAATCTGCAAGCTTTGCACAATCTTGTCCCAAATGCTAATAAGGTATTTCTCCCAAATGCTAATAAGGTATTTCTAGAAAATTACAATATAGTTTCAACATTGATTTTCCATATTGCTACATTACATTCAGTGCTGAGATTTACATATATAAATCCATTTTCATTGATTTTAGTATTGGATTTACATATAAATCCATTTTCATAGATTTCAGTATTGAAATTTTATGTATCCCACCTTGCTCCCCTTTTCTGTATTCATATCTCCGATTATAATGTTTTATATTTATTTCATTCAAAGTTAACATATTTTTACACACTATGGGTAACTCTATATTAAAATCAAATCAGGCTAACACTCTATTTAGTGGAATTAATGTGTAATACACACCATGTGCTTAGGCATTACCAATAGTTGTTTTCATTATTCTTCTATTTCTATTTATAAGTCTGGGTAATTTCTCTTTCTTTCAAACATTTGTTATCAAATTTCCCAGGAATATATGTTTTATTGTTAATAGATATCATGAAGTAATATTAGGAAAATTAAAGTTAATTAGGTTTAATTTTGATTGCCTTGAAAATTGGTTGTGGGTAGTTGTTTTAATTAATTTTTATTTTAATATTATTTTATAAAAAAATCAATATTAATTTAATGGAATTATTTTTATATTATATAGTTAAATATTTGTTTGAAATTATTTATATTTTGAAAGACTCTTGTTTTACTAAACACAAAGTTTTAATTTGTGGAGGTGACTGTTTAATTATCTTAAAAATAAAGTAGATCAAATACTTTGGCATAAATGGTGTTAATATAACATCTAATTCTTATCATTTGTGTAATAATCATTATTTTTATGTTTTTGTGTGTATTATGGTTTGTAGAAACAAAGTTACCTTTGTAGTATTGAAAAAGGATAATTTTATTACTTGCATGATAATGGTGACTTTTGGGTTCTTTTGGAGAACAAGTTGAATGAAGGGAATTTTTGTCTTTAAGCAATGGATAATATGTTCCTTCTTATGGCAAGTGTTCATGTTATAAATATACACAAGTGTGAGAGTTCCTTTTAAATAAGAGTGGAATATTCAAAATGAGGATCTAATTTATGTATATATCTTAGATTAGTTGTGGATTAGGTTTAGTTGTTGTTTGATATTGTAGCCTAGAGTGTGGAGGTGCAAGGTAAGTTGTGCTTTTTTTTTGGGGTTTTACCTAGAAAGTGTCATTCCTTCTTACACTAAGCACTTTAAATTTAAACTACTTCACCTAGCCATTCTATTAATCTCAGTTTTACCATATCTTGGGTGTCATTATATCCAGCTAGCAACTCTCATCAGTTGTGAGTATAAGGTCCAATAATTCTAGAAGATAAAGAAATATATATATCTAAGAATGTGGTAGAACACAAAAATAAATAAAAAAATAATCTTGTTACAACTAAATATGATTAAACTAATGAATCATAGATTTTTTCCACACTTATATTCCTTTATGAAATGGTAATAACTTTAGAAATTTATATATATCTAAGTACCACAATCTAGATTTAATATCCAAATATAAATACTATTTCACTATTTTTATAGAAAATAAATAAACTAATTAAATATTTTTAAATAAATAATTTAAATACCATATCCAAATATAGTTACTATTTCACCATATTTATATGAAATAAATAAACTAATTAAACTATGTAAATAATTACACATTTTTGCATAATCAAACTATTTTTAAATAATCAAACTAGAGCCATCATTTCTCATCAAAATCTGAACAAGTAAAGCAGAGTGTTAGAGATGCTTAGATTTAAAGACATTTCTATAATTCAATGGTATATAACATTATTGGCTTCTTCTCAGAAATAAGTAAAATATTTAGCATCTATTCTATATCAGTAAATGAAAAAATGAGTCGATATGAAATAAATCGAAGCGATCAACTTTCAATTACATCACACGCTATTGTACAAAGAAGGGAAGTTCCTTGCATGAAAAGTTATTGAAAATATCAAAACCAAATTGAAGATAAGTCTTCAAATGTTAATATCATTTAAGCAATGAGAACACAGAGCTTAGAAATAAGGGAATCGCTTCAACTAGTGACCTGCGCCTGAGAAAAGCTCAGAACATTCCCTGTCTTTTTACAAGACATTCCCTGTCTTGTAAACTGTGTATCAAAGGGCCATGCATGGGAGGTTGGTTATTGGTAAGAATAAAAAAGAATTCCATTGTTTTAAATATTTTGTATGCAGGGGAGGTTGGCAATGGGTAAGAATAAAAAAAGATTGCATTGTTTTAAATATTTTGTTTGTGTACAATTAATTTCCTTTAATGCTTTTTATTGTGTGCAGAAGGACAAAGGCTCTGCCCTAGATGAAATCATTGACTATATTAAATTTCTACAGCAGTCAGTAAAGGTTTTGACTTTGAACAGATTGTTTTTCAAGATTGACTTTTTGAAGCCTATGATAGTAGTTTTGTTCTTAAAACTGTTTTGCAGGATATGAGCACAAGAAAACTTCGTGGTGCAGGTGCAGTTGTGCCTCAATTTGCGAATGTTCCAGTTAAGGTACACGCTTAATTCTAGGTTTTCACTGGGAGTAGAGAAAATACCTGTGTATCATTGTTTGCTGATGCCATCTTTTGTGGGTTTTCTTAGGGTTGTAACAGTCACGCATCGGCGTCGGTGGGTCACGCTAGTCCTTCAGTCTTACGGGATAGTCTGAGTTTGAGAATACTGTTCTGGGTCTCATGGAGAAGGATATGAACACGGCCATGGAATATTTACAAAGTAAAGGAATTTCATTGATTCCGGTAGAACAGGTGAAATATATATCAAATCAAACTAGAAAGCCACAGATCGGACCGAGGGTTAAAACTTATGTTAATGAACCAAGCTCAAGCAGGCGGCCTGCTTCACAAACTGTCAGTAGCCTTCGTGGAGTTCCTGTAATAGGATCTGCTGGAATCGGCCGTGATTTGCCTGTAAGGGAAATTGAAGTTATAACGAGGGGAGGGAAATTCTCCTTAATGAGCAAAATGAAGTTGATTTTCAGATAATAACTAGCTTGCGCGATGTTTTAAACGATTAATAGAGAAAATAGGCCAGGAATCTGTGCTTAAGTAACCAGACCTCTTCTCTTTCTGCAGGTATTTTGAGATTCCTAGACATTTATTGTAATTGAACCGCTAGGCTATTTTCATGAATCTTTCTCAATTGAAGTTCTAGATATATACTTTCATGAATCTTTCTCAATTGAAGTTCTAGATATATTAAAGTATGTCAGCATATCACATTTATTTTGTAATTGAACTGATAGGCTATTTTTATGAATCCTTATTAATTGAAGTTCTGTAAATAGCATTATTACATTTATTGCAATTGAGCTAATAAGCTATTTTAGTGAATCTTTATCCATTGAAGTTTTAGATGTATAGAATAATTATTTGCACTATTAAGTTTATTTGTTGTTATAAGGTGATAGGCTATTTTCGTGAATCCTTATCAATTGAAGAAGTTTTAGATATATAGAATAATTATGTGTACTATTAAATTTATGTGTTGTTATAAGTTGAGGTTGAAAACTTAACAATTTTGTAGTTTATATTAATTGTTATTTTTTTATTAATAAATTTAGTTGTGTTAGTGTTATCTTATTTAGAACAAATAAAAAAAATAATAATCATAATTTGAAAATGAAGTTGAGTATAATAAATTTAAAATGGTTTTAGTAAAAAGACTTTAAATTTGAAGATATTAATCTTAGTGTCCCTGAGACACAGAGTAATTTACATCAAAACAATTTATTTGAATTAAGAAGAAACCTTATAATGGTTGAATATTGATAATTCTTTATAAACCAATTTTAATATAAGATTATGAATGACTTTAGAAGAAAGGTGTAAAAAGTATAATATTACATAAATGGATGTAAGGCTTAATTTAACCCATCATTATTTATTATTAGTATAACTTAGGTAGAGACTTTAGCAATAATTTGGATTGTTTCTTAACATTGTATTAGTATTTGTAGCTTTAATCAAACTTTTTGGAAAATGCATAATATTTCAATCTTTTATATCAAAAACAAAAATTCTAATTTTTGAAAATCTTATTTCCAATTTTCAATTGACTAACCAACCTAACTTTAATATCATTTTAAAAATAAATGAATAAACTAATTTTACAAATGGCCATTTCATATGTAGTCCACACTATTGTTCTCTACTCCTTTATACATGATTGCATTTCCATTTGAAATTTTATTTTTATGATTAGGAATAGGTATGCTTTGTAGATGATTAAAAATGAAGTGATTTCATATGAATTGCAAAATTCTTTTGTTTGGAAGTATGATCCATTGCATGTTATTTTTTATTTACTTAAAAAAAGCAAGTTTATCTCTCTATATTGAGTTGTCCTATAGTGAAGTTGAAAAGTTGAAAAATACTTACACATATCATTTCTATATCCACTTTGAAGTTGAAAAGTTGGAAAATACTCTATATCCATATGGCCTACTGCTAAGCTGAAAAGTTGGAAAATACTTATACATAGCCTCTATCCTAAGAAGTTATAGTTTGGAGGCTAGAGATGGAAATTTAGCTAGTAAAGGAAATTTCTAGGAAAAACACAAAGTTAGTAAATTTAGCTATTCTACATGTGACACATGTTATAGAGATGCATTGATTGCTACTTGCAATTGAAATTATTAACAAATGCCACTGAAAGGAAGGATAGGTGATATAGAGTTTGATGAAGAGGGCCAAGTGGTTAACAGAAAATATGAGGAAGATGCTCTTTTCAAAGGTATTATCAAGACTTATTAGAGCAAGTACAAGATTTGTTGAAGAGGATCAAGTCTAAAGAGACTGTTCATTGGGAGGAATGTAAATACTAAAAACATTACTAGGGAAATGGATAATGGAGTGATGATTGTTGGAACAAGAACACAAGTTACAAAAGGATGCAAAAGTGAAGCAAACTTTTTTCCTTTCAAGTCCTATGAGTACTATGATATACAATTTTTTATAGTAAAGCCATTAATTTAACTACTATCAAGCAAGAGATCATGTCTTTAATAGAGCTTAATTGTTTTATAACTATTCAATTGATGTTGATTTAGGCCAAGTCACTAATACAAACATGGTGGAATGGCATAAGAAAACTAGAGAAGTGGTTGCTAAGAAGGCTAATAAAGTCTTACTAGTAAATAAAGGCTAGAGACTCTCTTAAGTGGGGTGGGAGTATAGTTGAATAATGCTGAGGGGGTTTTGAAAAGAAAAGAAAATCAAATAATATTAATGATTGAGAAAATACTATAGCTAGTTTATCAAGGTTTCCTAAGGATGAAAATATTATGAAATAATTATTGGAATAAAAGGACAAGGAAATCAAAGATATGAAACAAATTTTAAATCTTCTCATTAAGAACATACATATTTAGTTGGAACACATCAGCATAAAAAAAATATGAAGGAAAAAAAACTGCTTGGAAAGAACCATTAATATAAAAGAAGCATTGGATAAAAATTTAGAGAAGCAAGTTTCTAAGTGTTGGAAAATGTTACTAGTTTTAGTCTGCATAATTATCATTATACTAATGTCATTATGTATATCTTATGTTACATTGAAAAGAAGAGATAAAAATATATTATTTTAAGCAATAGAATTTTTGGTCATCTAGGTTAAGGATAAATTTCATCCTCCTCTTGTGCCCATGGTATTTATTGTTTTTTCTCTTCATAATTTTAAATTCATGAAAATATCTAATAAATAAGAAGATCACCTAGGTTCATAAGAAATTTTTAAGATTAAGGAGAATTACTTTAAATAGATTCCCTAGTAGATTCTAGAGCATGGCATCTCACCTAAGGTGAAGGAAGAGAAGGCAGCTTGAAGATCATGTTGATCACATAAGAAGGTTTCCTTGTCAAGGGTAATCATTTGTGAAAGGACATAAGGAAATAAAAGTAAGACATATTCACCTAGAAGGAAGGTTAATACATAGAAATTTTATCAAAGATCTAGTAATATCAAAAGGATATAGCTCCCATTGAAGGAATGAAGGATAAGCACTTGTTAAAGGTTCTCTAGTGCATCATATTCATCCACTCTTTGAAGTTGTTTGAAGAAACTTTTGTTGAAGGCCTCCCATAAGTCATCATTCTGGGGCATCTTTGAAGTCTCCTTGAAGGTCTTGAAAGCATCAATATTGTTAGAGAAATCACCAAGAAGGACTCCTAGTTGACATGTAAATTATCATATTGTATTCTATGTCTCAAACTATAGATCATACAAATACATTTTGCAAGGAAAGAATAAAGCTTGTAGGATCATCATACTTCCTAGCATGAAAGAAGAGGATTGACTTGGAACTCACAAAAAATGAGATCATGGATTATGTTGTAGGTGAATTTATTGTACTAAACTAAGAGGAGACTCAAGAATTAGAAAATACAAGATGGAATAAGTGAGGGCATACATGATCATTTTGGAATCCATTGAGGATCATATTGTTCCCTTTGTTGTTGTTTTGACATCTAAGGTTATGTATGATAAGTTAGTAAATTTGTACTCTATAAGTACACGAGGTCAAAATATATCCTTGAGGAATCCACTATATTGAATATGAAAATAAAAGGATGAAGATATGGCCAATTATCTTATGAAGATATCACGCATAAGAGGCTAGTTGCAAGGGCTTGGTGATGTTTTTTAAGATTCAGAAATGACTAGTTGTGTACTAAATGCTCTACCATTTAATTAAAGAAGTTTTGTAAATAGTGTCCACTCAAAGAAGGATACTACTCATTCTAATGAGTTATGGGTTTAATGTATCTTGGAATAATCAAGGATAAAGGCAAAGGATGAAACGGAATCAAATGAAAAGTCTCAAGACTTTATTACAATGTCTAGGAAGAAGAAGAAAATGAAGTTTGGAAAGACCATATGAGATCTAGATATGTCAAAGATTCAATGCTTTGAATGTAATGAGTATGGGTAGCTTTAGAGGGATTGTATAAACAAGAAGAACAAAAAAAAGAAAGAAGAGAAGTGAATCTCACATAGTTGAAGAAAAGGAGAACATTAGAAGAAGCCAAAGGTAAAAGGTAGAAGATCCCAAGGATCGTTACTATTAGCTGAAGATCCACCTAAATAAGGCTCCTTATAAAATATGTCTTCCTCTTATATGTATAAAGAAAAGTAGCATACATTATTGCATTCTCTAGCACATTCTTGATTTTTGTAAAACATGGCATTATAGAACGAAGCATATGATAGTAGAGGAATTAGAGTCTTGGTGATCAATTTAAGAATCATCTAGTTTAAAAAGACTCAGAATATTGGGACCATATTTCATATTACATTTCATTCAAGTATTTTCTAACATATTGTTAAAGGTAGTCATTTTGCAAAGAGGGATCATCAAGCTCTTATAAGAACCATCATGTTGGAAGTTTATTGGAAGGAGTATTATGACATGATTGGTATATATTCCATCTAGTTTGGATGCAATACCATTTAAGGATGAGGTAATGTAGATGGTCAAGTTGTAGTATGAAAGGCATAAGTAAATAATTCTTTCTTCGGAAAATAAACCTATCTTAGATAAGTATATGAAGAAAACCCATTCAAGAAATGATGGCTATATGATTGTATGGAAGCAATGGTATCAATATTTTAAGTAACCCTTCTCTAAGGTAGGGTTCATTATCTACAAAATGTTGTAGAAAGAGTTGGTTATAAAAGTATGCTTGATAAGCCTTCCACTTGGTTACATGAGGCTTGAAAGAACATTTACATGCTTTGGATCAACACTTTCTCATAATATAGCATGGAATAAACATAATGATATTGACAAAAATTTGGTATGGTCTTGAGAAAGAAAGTAAAAGAGTTGAAAATGAAAACTCCAAGGAAGAAGAAAGTGTAGCTTGCTATTTTGTTTGTTCTATGAACACTTTGATTACAAAGCATGGAGAATGATCATTGTAGAAATTTTGAATAATTTAACACATATTCAATGGAGATTATCGTGATCATGTACTATTGCGGAAAACATACACAATACATAAGCTCCTCTATGTTGATCATCAATATAGCAGCATCAATAACAATAAAACA
>APFE030068719.1:0-24990 GCA_000404065.3 Pinus taeda
TATTTATTTTAATCTTTTTATTAAAAAACGTTTTATTTTAAAATTTTGATAAAAAAAGATAAATTTTAACCTAAGCACCAATTCCAATAGGATTTGATGAACCTAAATGGAACTCAATAAAAATAGTCACGGTGAAGGAAAAACAAGATATAGTAGCCAATGGTAAAAAAAGAAAAGGAAAATGAATGAAGAGACAAGTAATTAATCAAATAATTAAGAAATAAAACAAGAGTTATAGTACTGGAATCAAAATCCTTGCATTTTCATGAGATATGTTACATATTGCTTCATTGGGAAGAAAGTGCTCTCAAAATATTTTTTTAGGGTTTTTCACCCTAACTCTTAAATTCAAGTCTCATTACAAATATGAATTACACTTATGATCAAAGGTAATGCAAGGTGACATGATCTTCAAAATAGTAGATGACATAGGCACAGGGAAGGCATAATTAACAAGATCGCAAAGATGGCAAGAGATAGAAAAAAAATAATGAATGTTGACGACTGTATAAATAATATTGACACCTTAAAGGCACGATGAAGAGCATTATAAATTGGAGAATGTACAACATTGGACTTTGTTTTTATTATTCAATATTCAATTTTCAACATTTATTTTGGTGGAGAGCATTCAAAATAAAATAGACTTGCATTACTTCTTCATTTAAAGAAAATGTTTCTTCATTTAATGGAATCTTTTATTCATTTAATACTAAAGTTCAATATATAATTGGGAATTTATGTAGTGTTAATATATTTACAATACATTAATATTTCTGGAGAAACATTAATAGTTTGGAGCAACACTACAACGTTTATATTGTACCATAATCTAAACCATTGGGCAACTTATTGGAATTTGGTACATTTTTTCCTATTAGAAACATTTGCTTCAACATTTCTAGGGTTATTGCACTGATATTGTGTTCATTAGGGAGTGCTCATTAGTATTATGGAACAATGTATTCATTGTGGAGAACAAATTTTACAGTGTTTAGAATAACATTTACAATACAGTGCCTTACATTATATTGTGTGGTTTACGATTAATTGTCCAATGTTATCTTTTTGGTACGTGCCCAATGCTATTTACAATGTTCAGAATAACGTTTAATTCCAAAAAATACAATGTTGTTGTATCATTATGTTTAAATCCAACAAATTCAACATTTAATTCCAGCGTTTAATACAACCATTTAACTACATCAATAGAAAAAATGTGAGTTACATTTAGGTTTTAATACATATGTTTTTTTTTCTTTTAATTTTCATATTAAATTTAAATAAATATTTATTATTTTAGTTATTTTATATTAAAGAGTTTTACATAAATACTATATTTTATAATATTTTTAATATTTAATTGAAATAATAATTATTAACAACAACATCATTATTATATTATTATATTATATTATTATTATATATTATTATATTATATATTATTATGTTTATTATATAAAATTAATATTAATATTAAAAAAATACAACTTAAAATGTATAATTAATATATACAATAGATTGAAATTAATATGGAAAACAATGTTATTAACAGTATCATTAAAACATCACTGGAAAAGAGTGTTCATCTTTCCAATGTCTATCTCTGATTTATTTGCCACCTGGCGAAATTTTTATCCAGAAACACTCCCAAGAAATGAAAGCTTTAAGGCTACTTGGCTCTCCTTGCCAAAATTTATTTGCTGGCAAATTTGGCTTGAGATAAATAGAAGAGTTATCAGAGATGAAGGGCAAAATTCGAAATTTATCATAATCAAGAAAAAAGTCAATGGAAAGAAAGTTTGGGTGAGCATTTGTCGGATTTGAACCTAAGTCAACAGGACTTAGATTGGGGTGCTTCATTGGATCTCCATTTATCTCGATAAATAAGACGTCACAAGGGAAAAAAAGAATGGAAATTCAGAGGGAAGGAGAATGAACTATCAGAATGGCTCACCAGGCAATCCAGACAGACCTTGTCCCTTGATGGGGAAGTGAAAGGAAACCCCGATATGGAAATGGCAGGAGGAGTTATAAGGAACAAGGAAGGTAGAATTGTGACTAACTTTGCTTGGGGATTAGGGTACTTCACAAGTATCCAGGCTAAAGCCTTGGCACTTCTTCAAGGTCTCAAGCAAGTCAAGGCCCTTGGTTTAACAAAGTTAAATGTTATCAGAGATTATCAGTCCATTATTAAAGTCATAGTGGAGAATTTTTCTCCTGCTGATCTTATATTAGCTAGAGAGGTGTCAAGAATCAAACTTTTGGTGAAATCTCTTCAGTCTGTTAATTTCTTTCATGTATTGAGGGAGAACAATAAGGATGCTAACTCGGAAGCCAATAGAGCGGTGCCTCTAGCAGCTGGCTCTCTATTGAGAGATGGGGTCAAGGAGTGGGACTCCATTCCATAATCTTGTTCTCATGTTTTACTACATTATACTAAATCAGTTTGTTTTTGTCCATAAGATACGGAAAATAATGGAAATAGATTCTCTAGTTCCGAGTAGGAAACATTGGCAGCCAAATCTTGGGGTCTTTGATCATCTAGTGGAAGAAAGTTCATGGACTTGGCCTAAATTATTGTAACTAATGAAAGGCATTTTAGCCATAGTTCTAATATAAACGCATACCCATTCTTGTAAAAAAACAATACTATTAATACAATACCTTGATCGGGGTGTGTACCAGAGTTTGGCAGGGATGACAGATAGTTATGAAGAGCAAAATAAGGTACCATCCACCACCCCCCACACACTCAAGGCAATGGGCTCAGTGGACCTTTGCATCAGTACGTGCAAGGGTGGTGGGAAAGGTTGCAGGCACAACAGGGACAAGGAGGGAGGTGCAATAGTTAAGGTGAGGTAGGTGAGGGGAAATTGTGTTATTGTTTATGGAGTTAGGAGCTAGAGAATCAGAGAAAGGCACTAACACCATCGACAACATCCGATGAGCAAGAATAGGTATGTATCTTAGCCTTGCACCCCTCCTCCAATGCTGACATTGTTTGTTTTTTACTGGAGGGATCGGGAGAAACATGGGAAGGGGAATTGGGGGACATGTTGGGGAAAGTGTCATAGGCATTGCATGGTTATTTTCTAGTTCTGTGTTCTATCTAGAAGGCATTCAGGTACTGCTATGGCCAGTTGTCATGAGGCCCCTTCTGAGAGTAGCATTGAGACCTTGTGCGTTACTTGGGCCGAAACGAGAGAAGCTAGGTAATGGGGATGGGAAGATTACAACCTAATGATAGAGACTCAGGATAAACAGTTAAATGTATGGGTTTTTTGGAGGAGTAGCAGAGGTAACCTTGGAAAGACTTGGAGAATAGGGAATAGGAGAGATGCAGAGAAAACCCTTAGGATCCTAGGTGGAAGAATGGGTATAATAAGAGTAGAGGAGAATCACGGGCTGATTGGGTAGAGGGGAAACGGAAGGCTTACTGAAGCACATGGATGCTTGCATGGCCAAGAGAGGGGCTACCAACCATACAAGATATGAGCAACACCAGGAAGGTAGAGAAGAGAAGCCTGATAGGACAAGGAGATTGGCCTCGTCTTACGACTGGGTTGTCACCTAGCCTATGCCCCATTCCAACAATAATTGGGTTAGGACAAGG
Organism: Pinus taeda; assembly: GCA_000404065.3. Lineage (NCBI taxonomy): Eukaryota > Viridiplantae > Streptophyta > Pinopsida > Pinales > Pinaceae > Pinus > Pinus taeda. The sequence continues at coordinate 3,617 of APFE030068719.1, forward strand.
AATAGGGAGAACGATGGCAATAAGAACGAAAGACAAGGGTTAACACCTTATTTATCTGAATAGGTTTCAAAAAGAGTGGATATGGCTCGTCCAACAAGAGGAAGGGGTCATGATAGACGAAGGAGGGAGCCTACAAAGGTCAAATATCCAAGCACATCGGAACCACGAAGAGAAAGGAAATATGTCGAACATCTCATTAGTGAAGCCGCTGCGACATACTGAGAGGGAACTGATGTAGGAACCATAATCTGTTGGGAGAATGGGCGGAAGAAATTAAGAAAAATAATGAGATGAAGGAGGAGATAGAGAACTGGAGGACATTGGTCCTGGCTCCTGGGAATACGAAAGGAAGGATAACTCAATTCAAACAAACCTTATATCTCTATTGGCTTATGAAAAGTCTGTTGGGGAAGGCCATGGAACAAATATCGGAGGGATGACTCTATCCCTCCAAGACATGCCCGACTACAAATAGGATTTGCAACAAATCCAATTCCAGCTCCACAAGGAGGACATCAGACTAGATAAAATTCAAAGGCACATCCCACGCATCATTGAATTGACTGAGATGCCTCAGGAAACTATCAAGGATCCAAGACTCATGGAATTGACATCAGATGAGGAGCCGGAATAGTTAGTTAATTTGGTCTCCTTTTGTCTTTATGCAGGTAACATTTACTTCACATTATGCATGCTTATGATAGATAGACATAAAACATATTGTCATGAAACTGAGACATACTTAGCTTGGTTGGAAAAAATGAAACATTACTATTTTTGGATGGCTTATAATGAGGATAGGTGGCCAGTAGACTTGGTTTCATAATGGGAAAGTTGACACCACCTAGCATATATATGTGGTGTACATTTGTCGTTTATAAATAGAAAATGAAGGGTCCTTCCAAGCTTAACAAAAAAAAATTAATTTCATTAATAAAATATTAAAAATGTTTACAAATTAATATTTGTGATGTCATTAACCCAATATATTGTTGTTCTAACCAAACAATAAGTTATCAACATATAATGGGTTATCAATATTGGTAAGTCTAATATGGCTAAATCATTAGTAAATATTGTTGTGATTTGCATATAATATATGAAGTGCCATGGTTGACCAAAGTGGTTTACTAAATATTAATGTAAGCATTTATGTAAGTTTAGATTTATTATAATTAATAATAATATGGTGATTATTGAATTCATGATTAGATATGATTAATTAGCAACATTTAATAATTAAATGTGAATAACATCTTTATTCGGTTAAAAAATAATATTATTAATCATAACCTTTTTTGTAATTACCTCCATTTAATGTTATTAGCATAATAACAATAAATTATTAATATTTAATTTAAAATTGTAACATGAATATTAATAATATTAAAAATTGAAAAATATGTATTTAATATTTAGTGTTTTAAAATATTACTTACTATAATTAATATTTAGCAAAAGCAGCATTCCCCATGCTTATTTGATTATATATCATTATATAAATTAATAATTATTATTTACTTATAATAATAATAGTTTATTGTAGTACCTATTTTTTAATATTAATATATTTTCATTATTATATATTATCAATATGAATATTAATTTTATAATTAATATTAGATTTCTTCCCTTGAGGTTCTAATCTTTTGGGTTTTTAGTATTCATCATTTTGGTTTATTATACCCTTTGGTTTATAATATTAATAATTTTAGCTTATTAATCTAAGGGTTATTATTCCTAGGGTTTAATATTATTCCTAGGGTTTAATATTAATCCTTGGGTCTAATATAAATCCCCTTGGTTTATAATCATGGTCAACCATGGTCCAACGTTGCTTTATGACAAAGACTCACTGCATATGATAATCAATCATGGTCAACCATGGCGCAACGTCACATTGTGACAAAGAGTGTGTCAATATGAAAATTGACAATGGTCAACTATGATAATTCTAGGGTTTACAATATTTATCTTGGGGTATATATATCTTTTGTTTATAATATTCATCCATTGGGTGCAATATTATTCACTTGGGTTCATATTCCCTTAGGTTTCAAAACCCGAAGGGACTATATAGTCAACCATGCTTATTTTAGGGTTTATAATATTTATTTTAGATTTTATATATTAATCCCTTGGATTTAATATTATTTTAATGGTTTTACAAAATGATGGGGTTTTAGGGTACATAATATTTGTCCGTGGTTTAATATTATTCCCTTGAGCTTTTAATCCCTTGGGGTTTTAGTATTAATCCCTTTTGTTAATTATCCCCTTTGGATTATAATATCAATCCCTTGTGTTTATTAATATAAAAGTTCTTATTCCCAGAGTTTAATATTATTCATAGGGTCTATCATGTTTATTTTAGTGTTTATAATATTTGTCTTAAGGTTTATATACGTTGGGTTTATGCTATTAATCTGTTGGGTTTAGTATTATTCCCTTGGTTTGATGATCTCTTGGGCTTTTAGTATTAACCCCTTGGGTTTATTATTCCTTTGGGTTTATAATATCAATCCCTTAGTTTTATTGTTCCCTTAGGGTTACAATATAAATCATGGTTAACCATTGTTAATCATAGCCAACCATGGTCAACCATGGTTGAATGTCGCATTATGACACGAATTGTCTCACAATGAAAATAAACCATGTTTATTTTAGTGTTTGTAATATTTATATTAGGGTTTACTAACGTTGGGTTTATAATATTCGTCTCTTGGGTTTAATATTATCCCCTCGGGTTAATAATACCTTGGGGTTTTTGTATTAATACCTTGGGTTTATAATATCAATCATGGTTAGCTTTATTAATCTCTTGTTTTTGTAATATCGATCCCTTGTGCTTCTTGATCCATTAGGTTTTTAATATGTATTCCTTGGGTTCACTAATTCCTTGGGTTTTTAATATTAAACGGTTGGGTTTATTAGCTCCTTGGGTTTATAATATTAAAAATTCGTTTTTTTGATTAATCCCTTGAGTTTAAAATATTAATTCTTAGGGTTTATTAATTCAACCATGTTTATTTTAGTATTTTGAATATTTATCTTAGTGTTTTGTATACGCTCAGTTTATAATATTAGTCCCTTTTGTTTAATATTATTCCCTTATGTTCATAATCCCTCGGGGTATTAGTATTAATCCCTTGGGTTTATTGTTCCTTTCTGTTTATAATATCAATCTCTTGGGTTTATTATTCCCCAATCAACCATCGTTTATTATGATGGCAACCATGGTCAACCATGGTCCAACATGGAATTGGGATAAGGATTGTCTCAATATGAAAATAAACGATGGTCAATCATGATTATTTTATTGTTTAAAATATTTCTCTTAAGGTTTATATACGTTGGGTTTATAATATTAGTCCCCTGGGTTTAATATTATTCTCTTGGGTTCATATTCCCTTCGGGTTTTAATATTAATCCCTTGGGTTTATTATTCCCTTGTGTTTATAATATCATTCCGTTAGGTTTATAATATCAATCATTGTCAACCAATGTCAACCATATCCAACCATGGTCAACCATGGCTGAATGTCTCATTATGACAAGGATTGTCTCACCATGAAAATAAACCATGTTTATGTTAGTGTTTGTAGTATTTATATTTGGGTTTGCCAGTGTTGTGTTTATAAGATCAGGCCCTTGGGTTTATTATTCATTTGGGTTTATAATATAAAGACCTTGGGTTTATTATTCCTTTGGGTTTATAATATCAATATCTTTGGTTTATTATATAAATGTTGGTCAATCACTATCAATCATAGCCAACCATGGTCGGCCACGGTTGAATGTCGCATTGTGACAAGGATTGTCTCTATTGAAAATAAACCATGTTTATTTTAGTGTTTGTAATATTTATATTTGGGTTTACCAATGTTGGGTTTTTAATATTAGACAATTGGGTTTAATATTGTCCCCTTGGGTTCATAATACCAATCCCTTGGGTTTCTTATTAACTTGGGTTTATAATATCAATCATGGTCACTGCATATGAGAATCAATCATGGTCAACCATGGTGCAACGTCACATTGTGACAAATATTGTGTTAATATGAAAATCAACAATGGTGAACCACGATAATTCTAGTGTTTACAATATTTATCTTGGGGTATATATATACCTTTAGTTTATAATATTCATCCATTGCGTGCAATATTATTGCCTCGAGTTCATAAGCCCTTGGCGTTTAAAACCCGAAAGGACTATATAGTCAACCATAGTCAATCATGTTTATTTTAGGGTTTATAATATTTATTTTAGAGTTTATATATTAATACCTTGGATTTAATATTATTTTCATGGTTTTATAAAACATTGGGTTTAAGGGTATATAATATTTATCTGTGGTTTAATATTATTCCCTTGAGCTTTTAATCCCTTGGGTTTTTAGTACTAATCACTTTGGTTTGTTATCCCCTTTCGTTTTTAATATTAATCCCTTGTGTTTATTAGTATAAGGGTTCTTATTCCTAGAGTTTAATATTACTCATAGGGTCAATAATTTTTATTTTTGTGTTTATAATATTTGTTTTATGATTTATATACATTGGGTTTATACTATTAGTCCCTTGGGTTTAATATTATTCCCTTGGGTTCGTAATCCATTGGGGTTTTAGTATTAATCCCTTGGGTTTATTATTCCTTTGGGTTTATAATATAAATCCCTTGGGTTTATTGTTCCCTTAGGTTTATAATATCAATCATGGTTAACCATTCTCAATCATAGCTAACCATGGTCAACCATGGTTGAATGTCGCATTGTGACAAGGATTGTCTCACAATGAAAATAAAACCATGTTTATTTTAGTGTTTGTAATATTTATATTAGGGTTTACTAATGTTGGGTTTATAATATTCCTCTCTTGGGTTTAATATTATCCCCTTGGGTTCATAATCCCTTGAGGTTTTAGTATTAATACCTTGGGTTTATTATTGGGCTGGGTTTATAATGCCAATCACCATGAGCTTTATTAATCTCTTGCGTTTGTAATATCAATACCTTGTGCTTCTTGATCCCTTAGGTTTTTAATATGTATCCCTTGGGTTGACTAATTCGTTTCTTTTTTAATATTAAACAGTTGGGTTTATTAGTTCATTGGGTTTATAATATTAATAATCCCTTTGTTATATTAATCCCTTGAGTTTAAAATAATAATTATTAGGGTTTATTAATTCAATCATGTTTATTTTAGCATTTTTAATATTTATCTTAAGGTTTGTATACCTTAGATTTATAATATTAGTCCCTTTTGTTTAATATTATTCACTTAGGTTCATATTCCCTTGGGGTTTTACTATTAATTCCTTGGGTTTATTGTTCCTTTGTGTTTATAATATTAATCGTTTGGTTTTATTATTCCCCAGCCAACCATGGTCCAACATGGAATTGTGATAAGGTTTGTCTCAATATGAAAATGAATGATGGTCAATCATGTTTATTTTTGTGTTTATATGATCCGGATTTAAACAAGAATGCAACAAATTATAGAGATAACCATAAACACAAAGATGTAGTGGAAATAATACTTCATTTCATTAATGTAAAATAATGATATATGCTTACAAACAGAAAATGGAAATAAATAGCTAGGGCGATGATAGCTTATCTCTGAGAAGAGATGTGGTGGCTACATGCTTCTGAACTGTGTTACAATGAGGCTCGAAGGTCTATTTATTGTTGAGAAATAATGGAAACCCGTAATCATCCAAAAACCTAACCTTAAAAGATGAAACACCAAATTGTGGGCCCCGTTTGGGTAAATTGGTACATCAACTTCCCGGAGTCGTAACGTTGGCATACGATCTTTGTCTGAGGCATACAATATCTCATTAGAAAGATCTGTTTGAGAAGTACAACTTTGGGAAGAGCAACATGGGTCCATGGACCCATGTTATGGACCCATGTTGCTCCCAATCTTCCCAAAAAACGTCGTTGAGGGCCTCAAAATGGCTCCAGAAGTTTAAGACCTAAAAAAAATGCTAAAAATACTAAACTATGCTACAATTAAGGAAACTGAAAAGTTGAACGAAACAATGGTGGGGTTCCAAGTGAACTTGGTGGGTGGCCACCAATATCCATCTAGATCATTCCTCCCGTGTTAGGAAGTAATGGTCTCCGTTACGTTGAGTTCCTGCATGAGATGAGGAAACTTCTACTGAACTTGGTCCCTGGTGAAGGAGTTGGTCTGCTTTGACAACTTGATACAGTTGGATGTTTTGCTAGCAAGTGTGCTTGATCTATGTGTCCATGATCTAATCAATTGTAGCTTGTTCCATGCAATCTAGATTTAACTATGTGGGTGTGAGCTGTTTTGCAATGTCGGATGTGTCTAGTAATGGTGGAAAGTATGGCCGAAGGCGGTTCACATTGAACACTGGATGCAAGCCAAGGAATGGGGGAATGTTCAGTTCAAATGCATTGTCTCCCATAGCCTTGGTAATGGTGTAAGGACCATATTGTAGTGTTTTTAGTTTTCGATAGGCTCCAGTAAGGCGTTCCTTTTGCAAATGCAACTAGACTTTGTTACCCACCTGAAACTTGGGTGGCACCCAATGTTGATCATGTCGCTGCTTGTACTTGGCATTTGATTTCTCCAAAATATCATGGACTTGCTAGTGAATATGTTGGAAGTGCTTAATGAAGTTGTTTTCCTTATCTGTCTCGGACTGGACATGAGCCGAATCTACGCGAGTAGTTGCAAATGGCATGGCAACATCAATGGGAGATAGTGGTTGGAATCCTAAGCCGAATTGAAAAGGGTTGTGGCTAGTCGAGCTGTGGAGAGCCCGACTGTAGTTGTTCTGAACATAGGGGAGGCTCTCATCCCATGTGCGTGGATGCTTTGAGTTGTACATGTGCAGAATGTGTACAATCATCCTATTGGCAACCTCTGTCCGACCATTAGTTTGAGGATGGAAGGCTGTGGACTTAGTGAGTTTAGTGTTCAGTATCGACTAGAGTCTAGACCAAAATGTACTGAGGAACTTGCTATTCCAATCTGAGATGATAGACTGTGGGATCCCAAAGTGCACCCACACTCGTTCAAAGAAGAGTTTAGCAATAGCTTTTTCTATGATATTCTTCTTGCAGGCCACAATAATGGCCATCTTTGAGAACCTGTCGATGACCACAAAAACACAGTCATTTCCATGCTTAGTGGAAGGAAGGCCTCACATGTAGTCCATGGAGATGGATTGCCAAGCTCGACTTGGGGTAGGCAGTGGGGTATAGAGGCCTTGCTTCTTGACTGTCGGTTTGGCAATGGCGTAGGCAGTGCATGATCTGATATACTTCCCGACATCCTATCGAAGATTCGGCCAGTAGATATACTTCTGTAGTACTACCGCCATTTTCACGATCCTGAAATGTCGAGTAGCCCGACTGTAGTGCGCTTCCCAAATCATATTGAGACGCTCACTTGAAGGAACACAAAGGTGACTTGGTGGCATAACAGGGCATCGTATAGGTGAAAATATGGAACATGCTAACCCTCCAAGAGTGTCTGGTATGTGTGGCCAAATTTTGGGTTGCTTTTGTAGAGAAGTGGCCAATCATAAGTCTTGTGCCCACAAGAGTTGAGCACGGTGGTTCATGACATGATCGGTGGTCGACTAAACCAATCTGCAACATTAGTGGTGCTGCCCTTCTTATACTTGATATTCAAATGGAACTGTTGCAGGTATGTGGACCACTTCTGATGGTGATCATTCTATAATTTCCCTTGGGTTTGTATGTACTAGAGAGGTCGATGGTGTGTGTGGATGACTTTTTCCTTCACCAAAATGTAATGTTTCCATTGTCAATAGACATACACAATGGAATACATCTCCTTATCATAAGTGGGATACTTCCAGACTGTGTCTGAAAGTGTCTCACTGTGATATGCCACTGGATGCCTATGTTGAGTAAGGACTGCCCCAATAGCATAGTCAGAGGCATTTGTCTCGACCTCAAATGGTTGTTGCAAGTTTGGGAATGTGAGCATTGGTGCCGAGCAGAGGCAGTCTTTCAACTCTATGAATGCCTTCTATTGAGATTCAGACCAGAAGAATTTTGCTTTTGCTCATCCCTTGGTGACTTGACTCAAGGGCTAAGTGATATGAGAAAATCCCAACACAAACCTGCGTTAGAAGTTGGCAAGACCTAGAAGGTTGCGAAGCTCCGTTAGAGTGGTTGGAGAGGGCTAATCCCAAATGACTTGGATATTGGCTAGATCCACATGCACCCCCTGTTCATCAATAATGTATCCCAAATACTAAAGTTGGGTCATGCCAGAAGTGCATTTCTCCAAATTATCACATAACTTGTGTTGCCGCAATGTTTGGATAACTTGTCGGATGTGCTAGAGGTGCTCTTCCCAACTCTAGCTGAAGATCAGGAAGTCATCCAAGTATGCCACTACAAATGAGTTGGTGAATGGCCACAAGATGTCATCCATTAGCCTCATGAAGGTTGCAAGAGCATTCATCAATTCGAAAGGCATAACCAATCATTCAAAAAGGCCCTCCTTGGCTTTTAAGGTAGTCTTCCACACATCAGAGGGTTCAATTGGTACCTGGTGATATCCTGACTTCAAATCAGTATTGTTGAAATATTTTTCACCCTTCAGTTGGTCTTGGAGGTCATCGATCTGTGGGATTGGTTACCTATTACGGAGAATGATCTTGTTTAGCGATCGATAGTCAATACACAGTATCCAAGTCCCATCCTTCTTCTATAACAACACGATCGGGCTCCCACAAGGTGATGAACTCAGACGGATGTGACCTTTCTGTAGCAGCTCCTCAATCTACCTCTTGATTTCATCATTCTCCATAACAGAGCAATGATAGATTGGTCCATTAGGTAGCGGCGCACCCGGGGTCAGATCAATGGAGTGCTTGACCTAACAATGTAGAAGAACCCCTGCAGGTGAGGTGAATATGTCCTCATACTCCTCCATGACCTTGTCCATCTATAGTTGCCATGCGGAGGGGCCCTGTCTGGAGGTCATGGCCACCGTCTTCTTCTTTCCTTGAGGGCATATCATTAGCAAAACAAATTTCCTGGTCTTGGAAATGAGCTTACTCCATTATTTTGTAGTAACCAAAGAGATGATAGTAGGTAGTGCTACCTCCAGTATCTTGTACAGCTTATTTCCCAAAGTAATAATAACAGCACGGGGCATTGATTCATACACAACATGCCGCTTCCACAAGTATTGTTGTACTAATAATACGTCACAAACTTCAAGGTGAGCAATGTTACACAATACCTCATCTGTGATGTGCTTGATGTTGTATGGAAGGTGACACTGTTGGCTCACGCGAAGATCCCAACCTTGGTGAAGCTACCCGATGGTGTACAATTGTGGATGTGTTGTGGTCGGTAAGCCTAGTTGCTTCATGACCTCTGTTGAAATGAGGTTCTTTTGGCTCCCTCTGTCAAAAATGAACTATTGCGGGGATCCCTTTACCCACATATGGGAGTGGAAGAGATGCTCCTCCTCCCCTGGATCTTTAGGTTCCTCCTTCTGGATCTTTGTGGTGGTAACTGTGGCATTGGTTTCTGCATCGATAATCTGCTTCCCTCTGTCATTCCCCTTGTCGGGTTCTGACTCAGAGTTGAAACATGCATATGATTCTGAAACCTTTAGCTCAGCAACCAGTGACTGCCTAGCCCGACACTCACTTGTGTTGTGAGTGGAGCTCTTATGGAACTCACACCATTTTCTCATGTCCTTTTTCTGCTTCGTGGCATTGTTCTTTGCTTGCAACTTTGGCGGGTTGTCTTGGGCCACCCTGCCTTGGCTTTTTACTTTGTTCTGCGGTTTGAGGGCACCTTTCCCTTGCTTCAGATTTGCAGATCCAAAGTCTCACTTCTTTTATTTAAACTTTTGCTTGACCTTGATAGCATATCGGTATGCCATGCCGAGCGAGGAGATGTTCAAGCATACTATTTCTTCGTGGATGTACCTATGCAGGTAGCCATGGCATTTGAGTATTAAATGCTGCTCTAAATCCTTGATACCTAACTTTGTGTGAAGGGTATGGACAATATTGATAAACATTCGCATGTCTTGGTCCCTTCCCTATCGCAGCGTGGTCCACTTTATGTATTGATCTTCAAAGCTTCCGGTAGGGTAGTAGTGCTCCTTGATGGCATCCCAGAATGAATTCCAGGTGGGTGCGGCTGAAAATAGTGAGCTGGTACTTTCATCCTTCTGCTCCCAGTATGTTTCCCACCAGTCCTTGACATGGGGGGTTGCTTTGAGAAGAGTGAAAATAATTTTTCCCGACTAGAAAAATCATGAACATAAAAATAACCCTCTAGCAGACTTAACCATTTATCGACAACATTTGTGTCTATCTGACCCTTGAATATGGGGATTTCAAAATTAACTTGTACCTTAAATGGTGTGGCATTTCCAGAGTAGCTGAGGGAAGCCGATGCATTGCCCTTAGGTAGCTGCTGAAGGATTTGGGAAAAGTTGTCCATCATCACGTTCCTTTGTCACTCGAGGACTTCTTCAAGCAATATTTTGATAGGGTCTCCTACTCCATCATCTTTCTTTTCATCCACCATGGGAGGCCGTCAAGTTTTGCGAGGCTGGTCTTGCAAAGGTTCGACCAGTTCAAGCCCTAACTCCTTATCTCTCGACCTCGTTGGGGACATGCAAAGAGAAACATAGAAAAAGAAGACTACTCTAATACCACTTATCTGGATTTAAAGAAGAACACAACAAATTACATAGATAACCATAAACATAAAGGTGCAACAGAAATAATACTTCATTTCATTAATGTAAAATACTGAGATATGCTTACAAACAGAAAATGGAAATAAACAACTAAGGCAATGGTAGCTTATCTCTGAGAAGAGATGTGGTGTCTACCTGCCTCTGAACTATGTTACAATGAGGGTCGAAGGCCTATTTATTGTTGAGAAACAATGAAAAACCCTACTCATCCAAAAACCTAACCCTAGAAGATGAAATGCCAAACTATGGGCCCCGTTTGGGTAAATTGGTACATCAACATTCCAGGGTCGTAACTTTGGCATATGATCTCTATTTGACACGTACAATATCTAGTTAGAAAGATCTATCTAAGAACTACAACTTTGGAAAGAGCAACATTAGTCCATGGACCTCCATGGACCCATGTTGCTCCCAGTTTTCCCCAAAAACGTCGTTTAGGGCCTCAAAATGGCTCCGAAAGTTTTGGACTTGAAAAAACTTCTAAAAATACTAAACTGTGCTACAATTAAGGAAACTGAAAAGATGAAAGAAACAATGGTGGGTTCCAAGTGGACTTGGTGGGTGGCCACCAATATCCACTTGGATCATTATAATATTTATCGTAGGGCTTATATGCTTTGGGTTTATAATATTAGTCCCTTGGGTTCATAAACCCTTGGGATTTTAGTATTAATTCCTTGGGTTTATTATTCCTTTATGTTTCTGATATCAACCCCTTGGGTTAAAAATATCAATCATGGTCAACCATTTTCAGTCATAGCCAACGATGGTTGAATGTCGCATTGTGACAAAGATTTTCTCACCATGAAAATAAACCATGTTTATTTTAGTGTTTGCAATATTTGTATTTGGGTTTAGAAATATTGTGTTTATAATATTAATCCCTTGGGGTTTTAATATTAATTCCTTGGGGTTATTATTCCTTTGCGTTTATAATATCAATCCCTTAGGTTTATAATATCAATCATGGTCAACCATTTTCAATCATAACCAACCATGGTCAACCATAGTTTAATGTCTCATTATGACAAAGATTGTCTCACCATAAAAATAAACCATGTTTATTTTACTGTTCATAGTATTTATATTTGGGTTTACCAATGTTGGGTTTATAATATTAGGCCCTTGGTTTTATTGTTATTCCCTTGGGTTCATAATCCCCTCAAGTTTTAGTATTAATCCCTTGGGTTTATTATTCCTTTAGGTTTATAATATCAAACCCTTGGGGTTTATTATTCCCTTAGGTTTATGCTATCAATTATGGTCAATCATTATCAATCACAACAAACCATGGTAAACCATGGTTGAATGTTGCATTATAACAAGGATTGTCTCACCATGAAAATAAACCATGTTTAATTTAGTTTTTGTAATGTTTATATTTGGGTTTATCAATGTTGGGTTTTTAATATTAGTCCCTTGAGTTAATAATCCCTTTGGTTTATGTTTCCCTTGGGTTCATAATACCAATCCCTTGGGTTTATTATTAGCTCTAGTTTATAATATCAATAATAGTCAACCATAACCAACCATGGTAAATGCTGGTCAATCATGGTCCTATCTCAGATTATGAAAAAAATTGTCTCCACTTAGGGTTTATATAACTTGGGTTTAAAATATTATTCCCTTTGGTTTAATATTATTCCCTTAGGTTTAGAATCCCTTGGGGTTTTAGTATTAATCCCTTGGGTTTATACTCTTAATAATCCCTTTGGTTTATTAATCCCTTGACTTTAAAATATTAATTCTTAGGGTTCATTAATTGAACCATGTTTATTTTATGCTTTTTTATATTTATCTTAGGGTTTGTATACCTTGGGTGTATAATATTAGTCTGGTTTGTTTAATATTATTCCATTAGTTTCATAATCCATTGGGGTTTTCGTATTAATCCCTTTGTTTTATTGTTTTTTGGGTTTATAATATCAATTGCTTGGGTTTATTACGATGTCAACCATGGTCAACCATGGTGCAACATGGAATTGTGATAATGATTGTCTCAATATTAAAATCAGGGATGGTCAATCATGTTTATTTTAGCGTTTATAATATTTATCTTAGGGTTTATATAAGTTGGGTTTATAATATTAGTCCATTGGGTTTAATATTATTCCCTTTGGCTCATGATCCCTTGGGGTTTTACTATTAATCCGTTGGGTTTATTATCTCGTTAGATTTATAATATTATTCATGGTAAACCATTGTCAATCATAGCCAAACATGGTAAACGATGGTTGAATGTCGCATTGTGACAAGGATTGTCTCACCATGAAAATAAACCATGTTTATTTTAGTGTTTATAATATTTATATTTGAGCTTACCAATGTTGGGTTTATAATATTAGTCCTTTGGGTTTAATATTATTACCTTGGGTTCGTAACCCCTTGGGGATTTAGTATTAATCCCTTGGGTTTATTGTTCCTTTGGGTTTATAATATCAATCCCTTGGGTTTATTATTCTCTTATGTTTATAATATCAATGATGGTCAACCATTGTCAATCATATCCAACCATGGTAAACCATGTTTGAATGTTGCATTGTGACAAGGATTGTATCAACATGAAAATAAACCTTTTTTATTTTAGTGTTTGTAGTATTTATATTTGGGTTTACCAATGTTGGGTTTATAATATTAGTCCTTTGGGTTTAATATTATTTCCTCAGGTTCATAATCCTTTGGGTTTTTATAATTAATCCCTTTGTTTTATTATTCCTTTTGGATTATAATATGAATCCCTTCGGTTGATTATTTCATTAAGTTTATGATATCAATGGTGGTCAACCATTGTCAATCATAGCCAACCATGGTCAACCATGGTTGAATGTCACAATGTGACAAAGATTATCTCACGATGAAAATAAACCGTGTTTATTTTAGTGTTTTTAATATTTATATTTTGGTTTACGAATGTCAGGTTTTAATATTAGCCACTTGGGTTTAACATTATTCCTGTAGGTTCATAATCCCTTGGGTTTTAGTCTTAATCCCTTGGGATTATGTTTCCTTTAGGTTCATAATATCAATCCCTTGGGTTTATTATTAACTTGGGTTTGTAATATCAATCATGGTCAACCATAACCAACCAAGGTAAACTATGGTCAATCATGGTCCAATCTCACATTATGAAACGAAATGTCTCCACTTACAATTTACATACCTTGGGTTTAATATTATTCCCTTAGGTTCATAATCCCTTGGGGTTTTACTAATATTACCTTGGATTTATTATTCCTTTGGGTTTATAATATCAATCGCTTGGGTTTATTATTCTACAGTCAACAAGGTTTATTATGAAGTTAGCCATGGTCCAACATGGAATTGTGATAAGGATTGTCTCAGTATGAAAATAAGCGATCGTTAATCATGTTTATTTTAGTGTGTATACTATTTATCTTAGGGTTTATATACGTTGGGTTTATAATATTAGTCCCTTGGGTTTAATGTTATTCCGCTCGGTTCATAATCTCTTCTGGGTTTAGAATTAATCCTTTATGTCTATTATTCCTTTGGATTTATAATATCAATCTATTGTGTTTATTATTCCCATAGGTTTATAATATCAATCATGGTCAACCATTGTCAATTATAGCCAACCATGGTTAGCCATGGTCGAATGTGGCATTGTGACAAGGATTGTCTCACCATGAAAATAAACCATGTTTATTTTAGTGTTTCTAATATTTACATTAGGGTTTACCGATGTTTGATTTATAATATTAGTCTCTTGGGTTTAATATTATTTATTTGGGTTCATAATCCCTTGGAGTTTTAGTATTAATCCCTTGGCTTTATTATTAACTTGGGTGTATAATATCAATCATGGTCAACTTTATTAATCTCTTATGTTTGTAATATCGATCACTTGTGCTTCTTGATCCCTTAAGTTTTTAATATTTATCCCTTGGTTTAACTAATTCATTGGGTTTATAATATTAAATGGCTGGGTGTATTAGTTCCTTGGGTTTATAATATTAATAATCCCTTTGCTTTATTATTCCCTTGAGTTTAAAATATTAATTCTTAGGCTTTATTAATTCAACCATGTTTATTTAGTATTTTTAATATTTATCTTAGGATTTGTATTACTTGGGTTTATAATATTAGTCCCTTTTGTTTAATATTATTCCCTCAGGTTCATAATCCCTTGGGGTTTTAGTATTAATCCCTTGGGTAATGATAATATAATTTATTATAATAAATAATATAAATAAATATATTATACTTTTTTTTCCAACGTGTGGTTCAAGATACCCATGGTCATTGGGTAGCCACTATGTCCACGGTAAAAACTTGGTAGATCAAACCTAAAGGGGATCAAACCCCTTGGCCTATTTATTAACCTGACCCCGGGAGCTTTCGAGAATTGACTGTGTGACCTCCCGATTGGCGAGACACTGATTTGACTAGTTGAGCTAACTGTTGGGGCTTATAAATGTATTATGTTATTATAATAATAATACAATACACTATAATCGTGTTTGTTGTATTATTATTATTATTATTAATTTAATAATAAATAATAATAATAATAATATTTGTTATTAATTATTATGATTAATAATATTATTAACAATATAACATTTTATCATCAATAATGCATAAGAATATAGATTTTATATTTATATAGTTATTAATAATCATAACTAGTTAATCTTAAAACAATACATAATAATTCCTCTTATTCACAATTCTAATTATTATTGCACCATAGTTTGTTATTATGAGTTAATATTTTAATAAATAATAATAACCAATATATATATTATTCATTATTATAAAGTAATAACTATATTATTATATTATTATATAATCATATATTATATATAAAAAATTATAAGAACACGTTCTTTTAATTTATATAAGTATTAATAATCATAATAGTTGGTGTTTAAAAATATATATATAATAATAATTATTATGGTTGATATAAGTTTATCAGCCTATATCAACCACATTGGTAAATGTGGTTGTGCTAATTATATCATTCAATTAATCACTAGACATGTAACATCCTACCCATGGTCTCTAGAGGGGTTTCTCTCAAATACCTTTGACCCAATATTGACTATTTTCATATTAAACATTCACGCACTACTGAATTAGAGTTTTAACTCGTTTGACTAAGTTAGTCCTTAAGCAGATGATGCATTTCCACTTATGGTTACATTCTCTTTCAATTCTATCATGTGAAATCTCGGAACTAGAAATGTAAAGAAGATACCTACCTGAGCCCATTCTTGACACAAGATATTGGTTGCTCCGGAGAAGAATCATTTGATGTAAAGTCTCTGCCAACCACGTTGTTCTGCTATAACACCTTCCACACTAGGGAATTCCTCAAACACTAATACGACTACACTCCCATTGAAACCCCGTGCTGTGGGAATAGAGTAGCCCCTCAATAAGATCGCCTCGCTAAATGCATAGGAGATCCAACCCATTCTCTGTGGTGTCTTATCTCCTCCTCGACTGCTTGAGTGATTGGTTGTGTCGAGGAGGTTTCGGAAAACAAAACAGGGTTAGCGACAAGCACCCTTGGGAATGGAATCCCTTCCACCCACTGCTGTTGTGGCATATGGCTTCCCTTGCAATCCTTTGTAATCTAGTCTCCCATATTCGTGGACTGCACATTGCGGTTTATTCTGCATATGGCACCAGTTGTTTCAAGAATCACGAAGCTAACACCCAATTAATTACCAAGCACCGAGGTAGGAGCTCTTAGGGGCGATGATATCACTTGAACTGCTATCGGGTTGTGGCTGCATGTATAGAGAAAATCTCGATTATGCCAACACGTAGCCCAACGCTATAGTTTAGCGCCAAGCCAGCAAGAAAGGAGGCCACTAAATGTTTAGACCCCTACACAACATGTCACGCATTTGTAGACCATTAACAGTGTAATACACTTATATTTGAATTGTTCCATCACACTTATAAAATCTGCCCATGTCAATTCAGCAGTCAACGTAGCCCATGCCACTATAAATAAGGATACACCCAGATCATCAAGCCTCAGTAACCGGCTAGCCACCGCTCTTCTTATGGGGCGTCAACTAAGGTTTTCAACGGGCCAAGATTGCGCGTATGAGCTTATCTTCCCATGTTAAGAAGAAAGGCATCCAGGATGGAAATTGGTTCCTCCATAATCAATCGTGCCCATTGTCACGACTCAGAATTAAAGGGAAATGAGAATGGAATTGGTTTCTTTTCCTACAAAATGATTTCTAATAATCCAATAAATGCCCATCCCGAATGAAAGATATATCCACAAACCCTAAATAGTCTACTTCATGATAATAGAAACCGATTCTAACTTTGACATCTTAAGGTCGTCTTCCCCATTGTCCATTGTCGACACTGCAGGGATAATGCCTCCTCTCTTGTAAATGTGAATCCCATAATCGATCAATTGGTTTTAAATATTTTTTATTGTAGTCAACATGTATATTTAACAAGAAAAATCATTTCGTGTAGCAAAACTTACTTGTCTCACGACTTATCATGATCGCAGACTTCCTCTAAGACTTCTTCGTTGACACCGGTTCGAATTCTAGACTAGCATCTTTCAATAAACCCATCACCGCACCGTCTGTAAACAAAACGTTGGCAAATAGGCCTCTCTTTCCAGGTCCTTGCATTCGTTAGGGCTGAGGTCTTCGAAGCCATAGGGGCATTGTTACCTATTCATCTTCTGGTAGGCTAAAGATAAAACTTTCTCCATGGACCAACATAGAGATTCTACGCGTAGTGATCATTTACGACACCAATGACTCCTCCATGATTGCATTCAATTGAATAACTAATAGGGTGTCACTCGGAAAATAGAGCACCTTCAATGAACTAGAACTGGCTTCTTTTAGTTCACCCGAGAAATGAGAGAACTTGCCCCAAGATCAACAACCTTTTATTGATTTTTTTAATGGGTATTTAATTTTATTTTTTTGTGATATGGTTTCCTTTAGTGCGTCCCTCTTTTATGGATTCTTTTATCTACTTGCCTAGGATTTTTCCATAAAAAATCGTGTTTCAAGGTAGCAAGCATTCTATATATATATATATATATATTTTAACTTAGCATCTTTTTCCCACTAAGAAGCTTAATGAATATTTATCTCCAAGCCATTAATCTTATCTAGAATTTGATCTAGAATTCTTATCATCAAGGAGTTATCCATTCCCATTCACAAATTGGGTTTCATTTTGCAAGAATCTCATCTCTGCGTGTCTCATTTTCCAGGCATTTACATTTCCCTTTATCTATTTGGTAATAAAATATTTTCTCCCATTTTTGTCCCATCTCCTAACTTTTCTGCTATAACACATTTTATCTTTGTCCAACACGATAGAAATCAGAGGGGTATTGTAGAGAGATAGATATATAGATTGGACAAATAGAGTGTGTGTTTTGAGGGCAATATAGAGAGACAAAGGGAGATAGAGATATAGATGGAAGGTGAAGAGAGGAAAGAAGAGAGAGATGAAGATAAGGATGTAAAGAGAGATTGATAGATATGGAGTGAGAAAGCATGTATGTTTAGGGGTTGAGATAGGGAGACAAAGAAGGAGCTATGGAGGGAGACATAGATATATATCAAGGGGGAGAGAGGGAATAATATTTTTTGCACTAGATGTATTGATTTTAGTGTAAAAGTTGATTTCTAATCTTATTTGATTGCTTGCACTAGATTCATTGATTTTAGTGTAGATATTGATTTCTACCAATATTTGATTTCTTGCACTAGATGCATTGATTTCAATATATATTATTTCTAATCTAGTTTGATTTCTTGCACTAAATAGAGTGATTTCAGTGTAGATGGTGATTTCTAATCTTATTTGATTGCTTGCACTATATGCATTGGTTTCAATATAGATGTTGATTTATAATAGTATTTGATTGCTTTCACTAGATGCATTGATTTCAATATAAATGATTTCTAATCCTATTTGATTGTTTGCACTAAATGCATTCATTTCAATGTAGATGGTGATTTCTAATCCTATTTTATTACTTGCACTAGATGCATTGATTTTGGTGAAGTTGTCGGTTTATAATCCTATTTTCTTTCTTGCACTAGATGCGTTGATTTTAGTGTATATGTTGGTTTATAATCCTATTTTATTACTTTCATTAGATGCATTGATTTGAGTGTACATGTCGATTTCTAATCCTATTTGATTACTTGTGTTAGATGCATTGATTTCAGTGTAAATATTGTTTTATATTCTTATTTTATTTTTTGTAATAAATGCTTTGATTTCAGTGTAGATGTTAATTTGTGTTTTCATGTAATTGTATGTATGATGGTACATTAATTTTGAAGTGATTGGATTAACATTGTGCATTGATTTTAGTCTCAGAAAAAAATTATAGACAATATACATTGATTTTTGTGTTATACTAATTCAACCTATTAGTGTTGGATGGGAAAGAGAGACAAAATATGATGTTTACTACAACAATTTGAGCTAAATATTTAAATTTTTTTACTATTTAACCAATCCTTTTCATATAATTGATATGAAAATATGACAATCAATATGAAAAGATGACAAAAGTAACAAGGGTGACAATAAGAATAATAGAAGAAAATAGTTTAAAATTAATCACACTAGAGGTTTTTTTGTAATTGACTATATTCTTATTATTCACATTTTCTATCATTCAACACTATTACATTGTCACATTACATTCAAAATTTGTATTTCATCATTAAAGTTATTAAAAATATTTATCATCTCAACACACTGAAGTAAAAAAATAAGTTTAAGATTAAAATGACCAAATTAATCTAAGATATAATTAGCATATTTAAAATTATTATATTAATATTAAATGAATTTACATATCATTGATAAAACTAATTATAAATTCGTTAGATTTTCTTCGGCTGCACATGATTGAAACTAACCTAGATCCACCTTAACTCTAGATCACTAATCTAGATCCATCTTAACTCCGGATCTATCAAGCACCGAGAGAGCGATCAAATCTCTCAAGGTGTAAACCTTTCCTCAATTTTTGCACTAAAAAAAGAGTTTTTCACTTCAAGAGATTTGATCCCTCTTGACGCTTGATAAGTCTTCGGTTAAGATGGATCTAGATTGGTTGTAAATTAAGTCATATTAATTGAGAAAACAACTAAATATTCACATGCACACTACAACGTTTCCCCATATTGAATTCTATATTTCGTTAAACATTTTATTTATTTTTAATTGAAACTACTTATAAATGTTAAATACTTACAAATATTTACACCACTACAACATCGCACATATTAAATTTTAAAATATCTCTCAAAATAACATTTTTTAATAAATATGATGATTAACCATAAAATTAATATCAAAATATTACAATATGAAATTACATATTCTGATACCGATATAAAAAATATTAAGAAAACTGTTAGTTATAATGTATTGATTCAAACATCACAATTTTTTATATAATAAATAATCATTAATTAATAATAAGTATGGTACTATCTATAATAAAATTATTTTTGATTTATATTCATATATATATATAATAATTTAAATATTATGAAAAAAAAAATTTATATATAACTTCCATTTTTTAAAAATATGATGATAACCTTTAATGTCATGATAACATTATTTAATATATTTAAAGTAAATTAATGATGACTACAGTTAACTTTTATTAAAATTAATATGGGTTGTGATGATAACTTTAATGTAATGATAACTTTATTTAATATATTTGAAGTAAATTAATGGCTACTATAATTAATTTTTATTAAAATTAATGTGCGTTATGAAATTTTAAAAAGGTAAAACATTATTTGAAGTTGTTTAGCATTTTATTTTTACTCTCCAAAATCATTAAGGGAAGTTTTTGCAAAATCATTAGATTTTTGTTGACTTAAAAGATTATGAACAACTAATATGATAAGTTTTATAAATATATTGTATAGTTATATGGAGAGTGAATATGAGATGGATAATATAAGAGATATCTTTTCATTTTCAACTTTTCTATTTTCACAAAATTATAGGTTTTTCATCTTGTAATGTTTTGAGAATTAATAAATTTCTAGTTTCATTATGAAATTTATGACAATTTGATAGTTATTTAATAGTACTGATTTTCTTTTTAATATTGGTCATAATATATTTATTTTCAAGATTATGTTTAAACACCTATGATAATATCTTATTTTAAATTTTCCATATAATTATTCATCATCACATAATCTCTCTTTAAATTTTAAAATAATACTTTTAATATTATTATTATTTTCCAAAACTATATGCACCTTGATCCCCAAATACTGAAGCTAGGAACAACCATCCTTATGCCATCCTCCTTGACCATCCTCCTTGACTAGAATGCGTGAGTTTCCACTGAAATTGTAAGTGATTTTACTAAACCTTTCGACTTCCCCTTTTTTAAGATTTTTCATATACATTAGGAAACAAGATCATAGTCACGTTTTCAATAATAAAATACTTACTTTAATAAAATCTCAGATTGTATGTTATAAACGGCTTTTAATTCTATTTTTTTTCAATGATTAGCTAAATTTATTGGAACCTGAAATATTAAATCCACACGTTCTATATATTAAGCAGTAAGATTATGTTTATGTTAT